>SSNU01000240.1:0-30525 GCA_012064415.1 Gyrodactylus bullatarudis | reverse complement strand
AACTGATAGGTATGAGATCATGAAAGTGTATAAATAGTAATTTGTTTTTTGACAAACTTGTCGTACCACCGAAGAAGGCGGGTGAAGACAATCACCGTCGAAACGTTTGAATGACCATGGCTGAGAATTCAAATATTGATCTAAGTCAATCATTTCTATTCTATCAATTTTTGTGATTTTTTGGCAATATAGATCTGGCATGCAAAATATGATGAGAATGTCTCAAACAGTTTTGAAATTCCTCTATATCTTAGATAATATTCCCTTTTAAAATTATGAAAAATTTATTTAAATTCGAAATACTTTATAAAATAGATGGAACCAATAAAAGACGAAATAGATCAAGAAGAAGAAGAATGAGAAACTTAAGAAGGAAGAAAAATAGATTTGAAGGTAAATATAAATTTAATGAAATTATAACCAAATTTAGCTAAAAACCAATGTAAATTATTTCATCTCATTTAACCGATTTATTCTAGCCCGTTCATGTATTAATAAAAACCAACTTTTTAATAAATTCAGCTCATAGTCGTTAGAATTCAGAAATATATTATCATAATTAGGTTTCCAAATTGGTAATACCTATAAAATATTTAATTCTATAATTTATATTATTAACAGTTGATATGAATCTCTTTCGTGAGAGGTTTATCTAAGTTTTTGATCAAATTTAGCTGGGCGTAATGGATATCTCTATTCAACTTATTTATATGAAGCTGCCACCTCTTTCAATCGTAATTTAGTTCGATCTTATGATAAAATTAGGAATGGAAAACTATCAGCAGAGTAATAAATATATTGCCTATATTGTGATCAATCTTTTAAGCAAAGAATAGGTGTAAGATAATAAAGCATGTTCTGAGGTTGCTGACAATAATGAAGAATATTATATTATTTATGATACAATATATTTTGATTGAATTGCTTAAACTATTAAATTTTTTATTTTAAGATTCGAGTGAACTTGCTCTTCAGCGAGAAATCAAGAATAATCGTTATTCACATAGTAAGAACTTCAAAAATGAAATTTTAAGGCGTAAAATAATTATTTTGCTCTTGAATAAAATCTAAACTTTTCTGAGTTGCATTAATTCAATCGGATAAACTAGCTTGAAAAGGATTTGAATCTTTCGAAGCTATTTTTAAGTAATTAAAGGATTAATTATAATAAAAAAACCTGCGTTCCTAAACTGAACTAGATTCGGAACGATAATGAATGTAAGATTCGGTGTAAGAGTCTCATGAGATCTGGTGAAATATAAGCCTTATCACTAAATATTCACTTGTCTTTTGACTCCTCACAATGAGTTCTTCAGATAATGAATGTGGCCCATACAAAATATTTTACATCATATAGCCAGGAACGAACTGGAGTCTTGTACGTTGTGAAGCCCTTCCTTCTCGAATTTTTCAACGAAAGATTTGTATATGTTGTGACGAATTTGGATAATTTGCCGATAAATTATGATTTTATTCAAATTCATCAGGTTTTTGCCAATTATGCATAATTTGCAAGATATATCTTGCCGAATATTAATAATAAGGAATTAATGGGTGAATGGGCAATCGATCTATGCTTGTATGTATTAAATATGTGTTATAGTTTTAAATAATTGATAAATACAGATTTATATAATTTTTCTCGATGAATATTTATAATTAAATAACGTGTTTTCTTGAACATTTTATTTAATATTTATATTTGTTTTCTTTAAGTTTAATTGAATTATAATTATAACAAATCTATATCTTTCATTTTTTGTATGAAAAAGGGTTTTCCTATATTCTTTATTTTCACAGTTATTATTTTCGAGTTACATTTTAAATTGCAAAGGACTAAATTCTTCAGACATTCATACATTTTTGAGTTGTATCCCTTTTGACAATTTCATTGAAAAATGCGTTGCCCTCCAGATCGTGGTTTTCCAGTGTTGGCAACTCTTATGCTTACTGCTTTCTCGGAAGTTTCATCAACAGACTCTGGAGTATACATTATTGTAACTTGAAGATTATGCGTGATCGGCAAATGTTCCAAATTCATCACAAAATATATGGAGATCTTAGATTGTGCAAAAATTGGTATCTGCTTCTTTTATGTCTGCAATTTCATCACATTTAGACCAATAGTATTCTAGTATATTTAGGCCAACAAGAATCGAGCAATATTATTCATAGAGCAACTAGCAATCAGACTAGTATCAATTGAACTTAGTATCATTGAATTCAACATGGGTATATTGATGAACGACGATTTAATTATGAAAGTACTTTCGAAATTCGAATTATTGAGATGAATGATCATGAAATTCAAATTATAATTACAAATTATTCTGCTCTGATCTGGTAATAGGTTTTAGCCAATCATGTATGACTAGAAACAGTCTTCAATCTTCATTCCCTATATTTGTTAAAACCCAATATATATGGCATGAAAGGGGAATTTACACGAACATATAAGCCCCCACTATGGTGAGCACTCCTTAATAATAAACAGAGTGTGATAATAATGAATGAATCATTGTGAGGATTCACAAGACATGTGAATATTTAGTTTGTTGTTAAGATTGTTTTTCTACTTAAAAGATCAACGTCAGTACTACAGCCATCATAACTTTTGTCAGATTGAGGTTTGAGGATTGAATTTTAATTTCAAAATCAAAAATGAGTATGACAGATCTTTGAACACCTGTGAATTCTTTGTAATGATCTACTGAACATTGTGAATTTACAAGATGAATTAGCTTTACATCAGCTTTCTAAGGTTATGAGTCTTAATCCAATATTCTATCGATTTTTTAAATACTTTATCATTTCAAGTTATTCTGCAAAAAGAATTATATCACATGATAGAGAAAAATGATATCTTCATATCTGTTGAAATCAAATATAAGAAAAACTCGTTTCTTGAGTGTTCTTATGCTCAAGGCTGGGTAAAAAATAACATTAACGTTTCCCTATTATTCGATTCTGATTGATCCTTACAGTGAACCAATAATATTCGAGTTAAATTTGCCTTATTTAAATGGAGAAGACTTGGATTTTAATCTCTTCTCAATTCGCAGGACTTTCACCTGGAACACCTTAGTGCGGGAAACAAAGTTTCGTCGGTCCGGACCTCAGTTCAACAAATAACACTGCTGATGTGAACAACTTCAGCATATTATACCAAGTCAATCCAAGTGATTCACGTTCAACCAAGGAAGAGGTCCTTTGCAAGTCTGAGTCACACTACATTAGAGATTTGAAGCCTGATCTTTGCAAGCAGAAGGAGTTGGCAACCAAACTGGGCATCACTGGCAAGAAAAGGTTCACACAACGCAAAAAGTTGCAAAAGGTTGCTAAGATTCTCGGGGATCCACCCATTTGCACTTCAACCCAGAATCCTGGGGCCCAGACAGTTGACAGGATTGCAATCAATGAAACAGAAGAGCAAGTAGTTGTAGCTACGTCTCAAAGTAATCAACTCAACAAATCAGTCCCCGCTACAATTACAATCGAGAGAGAATGTGAAAATCTAGAAAAGTCAACGGAAGTTGATAATCGAATTATCTCTCAACCTGTAATTAGCACAAAAGACTCCGGTCAGCAACATACACCTGCTATTACGAATCGGGGTAGAAAGAGAAAATTATCCAAAGGACAATCAACGTTACATCATTACTTAAAGAGAAGAAAGATGCCCTAGATACATCAGGCCATCCCCACCATATCACAAAAATTTTCTTTACTAAATCTGGGAAATGATTTAACCTATCAGAGGATCCCAATTCTGTTTATAATTTTATATAAATATCTAGCCGGTGTAAGAGTCTGATGAGAACCGGTGAAATAAAAGCTTTATTACTAATTATTCACTTGTCTTCCAATCCTCATAATGAATTTTTCATTAAAATCAGAATCTAATATATTTGAAGAAGTTCGGCAATATTTTTTTACTCAATAAAACGTTTCATCAAGAGCAGCTTTTCGTTCATTATTTGATTTAAATGATTTCTATGAATGAATTTTTATTTTAGACTTTAACTCAAGTAAATGTGCAAATTTCGATTAATCTTTTAGATCAGTGGAACATGTGTATTTTATAATTCAATGCTTCTTCTTATTGGTCTTAGATAAAAAAAGTACATCTTTTGATGCTTAAATATTTTAATCGTCGATAGAAAAAATCAGAATAAAAAGTGATTTTTTATGTTGAATATTTTTAATCGTTAAAATCAGAATATATTCGTAAGATAAAATAATAAGTTATAATCAATTCAGTAAGGAAACCTGTCCCAATTGAAACAAAACCAAGAAGTAAGGAAACAGAATATAAATCGAATAATTGAAAATCTAGAACTATCTAGGAATTGAATTATTACAGTATTTAACTATTCGAAAAGCCATTAGAGATATATAGGTCTTTTATCAGCAGATGTGTACAAATACACAAATGTATCAAAAATGACTTTATGAAGGTGTTCTTATATAAAATGATTGCCCGAACTGTTGTCAAATTCTCCTCAGGATGTTGAAACCCGGAAAAAACTGAATGGTCCAAGAAGTTTTAGAAAGTTGCTAGACATTTTCGAAATAAACTATCTGCCCAGTACAGAAAACAACTTGGTCAACCTTCAAAATCTATCAGAATTCGAAGAGATATTGAAAGTCTTATACTAATTAAAAAGTCCCTGAAGTCCCAAAGAATTCCCAGACTTAGAGAACGCTACAGAATCGAAGGCACTTTAAAAATCTAGCTATATTTAATCGATGTAAAAAGAACTTTGAAAGACTACCTAACTCCTTAAAAAGAAAAAACCTGAAAGAATTCGTTGAAGAAATTAAAACCCGATTTATAAACTAAATACCTAATTATCTATTAAACCAGATTGCCCTTGTAGAATTTCTTAAGACGAAATTGCATTTATAAACACTAGTATCATGACATGAAGTAAACCAATATCAAAAACTTCAAATATATCTTATGAAGATATCTACTATCTTTGCTTACCAATCTTCCTATCCCTTGCTTTTATTTATTTTATTATAACTATCTTTTATTTATTTAGTTATTTCCTTCTATTTCTTTTTTCTCAACCGAAAAGTCTGAAATTATCACTCATTATTAGAATTGAAAAGAAAAAATTACAAGTCAGAAGCTAACTTGTTTAATTGTAGCTTAAATACTATCCATCTTGAACAGAACTGTTCCTATGATATTTTTGTCGGCCCTTAATTTATAATTAGATAAAAAAATAGAGGCTTAATATATTGCTATGGAGAATTTCAAAAACAAAATTTATATATATGTTACGTGTAATGTAGAAACTAAAAACAGTGTATATGTTACAGTGAATCTGGAAACTTATGTGAGTCTGCAGACTCCCTAGTAAACCAGGGAATCTGGAAACTCGGTATTCAGATTCCCTGATAAGTTATTCATTAGTCACAGTGAATCTGGAAACTTTAGGAATTCTGCAGAATCCCTGGGCAACAATCAGTGAGTCTGCAGACTATCAGGGATTCTGGAAACCAATTTTAATTCTAGACACAAATCGATTTAATACAGAAATGTAAAAAGTAAATCTTAATTTTTTAAACGAGTATTTTGCATAATTATAATTAAAAATCTAAGTTATATTAAATCATTACAAGCTTCTGCAGAAAATCTTTTATTTATTCGAACAAGACAAACTGTTATGACACCGAGAAATGCATAACACTGTGCGAAACAAAATTTCAGAAAATGGTGAAATTTAGATATGTTGCTCAGAATTTTACGCTGATTACGAATATACAAAAATTTCTTATGGTATTTTGACTACTTTTTGAGATATACTTCTTTAAAGTTTTTTTCAAAGTTTTGTTGTCCGGCAAACATTAGTTTGACATAACTTCTATAGTTTATATGTTAATGAGCTGATTGACATGTCATTCAATAGATAGTTAAATTTACTTTAAAGTGGCAAATTTTGATATTCATCGGTTTATACTGTTAAAAAGTTATGATCCATCAAAGACAAATTTAACAAAAAAAATCGTGTTTTTAAGTGCCCGTTTTTCGCTTTCAATTTCAATTTACATTTTTTGGGATGTTACCTTAACCCCCGTAAAATTGCAATCCATGTTTCCTAAAAGGGGTTTTGAGCTAACATTTCAAGTGCTTTTGTCTAGTATTCTCAGTTTAAATTTTTTGAAATCAGCTATTACATTCCAATTATGCTGGCCGTATTGAGTTTGAATTTATAAAATCAGCATTATATGTACGATATTTCAAATATGTATGCCTTGATTTAACCAACCATGATAGCAGAAACCCTTTAAGTAAAAAACACAAATCAAAGTGCTACAAAACAGACAAAAGCACTTGAAATGTTAGCTCAAAACCCCTTTTAGGAAACATGGATTGCAATTTTACGGGGGTTAAGGTAACCACTTATGATGTGAAATACAGAAGCTAAGGAATAACTCATACGTATGATAAACATATCATTGCAAAGCTAAAAAATTGTTTGTTAATCTCTGCTATTTTTATCTTTGATTAATATCTCCCAAAAAATGTAAATTGAAATTGAAAGCGAAAAACGGGCACTTAAAAACACGATTTTTTTTGTTAAATTTGTCTTTGATGGATCATAACTTTTTAACAGTATAAACCGATGAATATCAAAATTTGAAGTTATGTCAAACTAATGTTTGCCTGACAACAAAACTTTGAAAAAAACTTTAAAGAAGTATATCTCAAAAAGTAATCAAAATACCATAAGAAATTTTTGTATATTCGTAATCAGCGTAAAATTCTGAGCAACATATCTAAATTTCACCATTTTCTGTTTTTTTTTGTTTTTTTTTCGAGCAGTGTAATAAACCTTTTTTCCTGCATTTGCATTTATTTGTCACGCACATAGTCTTGCAGTCACATTTCATAAAGCTCTGACCATCAACGGAGGATTGTTAGTAGTTAATTTTTCTTAATGAAAATGAGGGACTTGGAACCTCTTCAGGGAACAGAAAATTTCCTTCAATTGCCACAAGTTGTCCTGCAGAATAAAGCCCATCAATTCTGCCTTCTTGTGTACCGATTTTATAAAATCCGTCAGTTTCATCTATAACAACCGCAGATAAATTCTTATGATCTATTTTGGATAGATCTATTTCTGGAACGGGAACCATAACGTTTTGCCCAATGGGAAGATGAATTTCAGTTCTTTCTTTCATCCGCTTTATATTAAACTCATGACCTGCTCGAACTTTTTGAACAATTTCATCATCAAAAGTAACTAATGAAAGAAATTATTACCGATGAAAAGTTTGATTTATAAATAAGGCTTACATTCAATTGGAGCAAGAATTGGGTCAAAACATGTATCCTTTGTTTCATCATCTGCTATTAAAATATCTGGTTCATGAAGGCCTTCTTCTGAATCATCAATTATATCTAAACAGAATATATTAAGATTGATGCGAAACCAGAGAGTTTTATTCAAAACTTACTATAATTCATTCTGAATTCAGTAGCGTCTTTCTTATAAACAGCTTTATAAGGAGTCATTTTTATGGTTGAATGGTATCTGGTATTCTTCATATACTGTATAAACCTTAAGCCTTTAAACCATCCGATACCTGGATTGTATTCATTCCATTTAACCAGAATTTTCTCAATATCCTGATTTGCCCGCTCCACTGATCCCTAGCTCTGGCTGCCATTTATGAAATTGATATTTATCCAGTATTCACTCAAACTACAAACTCTTAAATTCTCTTCCATTATCTGACTGTAAGATTTTTGATGCTGCATGATCAAGAAAAATATTCAAGAGATTATCATAAACCTCACTAGCAGTTTTTGTTTTTAAACCCCTTATCTGAACGTATTTAGTAAAATAATCCTGACATACAAGTATAAACTTGTAGCCTTGATCAGGACAAGACTGAAAATCAATCAAGTCGATCTGAGCTCTTTCATTAAATTCGTTAGAAATTATGGGATTAGAAACAACGCCTTTTTTAGGAATTTTAATATTTTTTTGGCATGTTAAGCATAATCTTAAGTAATTTAAAATATGATTAAAAGTTATGTTGTAATATTTATCATCTAAGGCTTTTTTAAGTATGTCTCTACCACAATGACCTAAACTCACATGATTTTCATGGATCACATCAAAAATCTCACAGTCAATAAGGAGCATACGACGATTTTCATTTCGGTCACATTTCAGGAATATTCTTTCTTTGGAATCGACTAAATGATAATCCCACTTCTCGCGGATCTTGTATAAACTCTTGTCTTTGAAGGTTTCACCTTGAGAGATCTTTATTCTTTCAAGCAGGAGTTGGTATCTCTCTTTGGAATACGATTTGGATTTATAAAGAGCATCATCAGGCTTGGAAAGCTCATAAAATCTTGATCTCATTTCACTGACATTCATACTGATTAATTTTAATTGATCATTTTTAAGGGAAGAACTCAATAAATGCTTTTTTTGGAAAAGGGCTAAAAGCAATCAAATGCTATTGATTTTCAATGTATTAAAATCTATTCCTTAATTGCTTACATATGTTTGATAAAATGTGATGCAATTTTTGGTAGGTTGAAAGTTCAAATCGGAAAGCTGTAATTTTAAATTAATTTTTGGAATTTTTAGCAAACGTTATAATTATCTAGGACTTATGGATGATATCATTATAATTACAAACTTTTTTTCAAGTATTTTATTTGATAGTTTAATTATAAGTGATAAGTGCTCATAACTATACATGTTTAAAATAACTAATTCGTTTATTATAATTATGATTATGCAAAATACTCGTTTAAAAAATTAAGATTTACTTTTTACATTTCTGTATTAAATCGATTTGTGTCTAGAATTAAAATTGGTTTCCAGAATCCCTGATAGTCTGCAGACTCACTGATTGTTGCCCAGGGATTCTGCAGAATTCCTAAAGTTTCCAGATTCACTGTGACTAATGAATAACTTATCAGGGAATCTGAATACCGAGTTTCCAGATTCCCTGGTTTACTAGGGAGTCTGCAGACTCACATAAGTTTCCAGATTCACTGTAACATATACACTGCTCGTTTGCATGAACAATGTAGAAACTCAGTTTCTACATTGCATGTTCTGTTATATTTTATTCAATTCAGTCTCTGGTATCATTAATAAATCATCATAATAAGTAAGTGTTTTAGTTTAGAAGTTATTCATTTGTTTTTACAACAAACTTTTATGACACCTTGAGTTGCATAAAACCTTGTTTTTTAAGCATTTGCATCTATTGCTTTCACATAAAAAACTGCAATCATATTTTGCTCAAATGCAATATTTTCCATGCTAAATTAAAAAATTGGTATTTGAGAAAAATTTTCTTTTTTAGAAAACCTGATCAAAACCTGAAATTTTACATTTCTACGAGAGAAGTGTTGAGAATAAATTGATATACTAATACAATTTATATCTAATTTTATTAAATATTTGATACGCCAGGGGCAGAGTTGAATAAAATATAACAGAACATGCAATGTAGAAACTAAGTTTCTACATTGTTCATGCAAACGAGCAGTGTATACACTGAGCGAATAGTGTTTACACTGTTTTTATTTTCTACATTGCACGTAACATATATATGTGTTACAGTATATTCTTAAAATTAGTTTTTTTCTAAATATCCTAGTATATAATCTTAAAATCAGTACAAAACTAGTATATCCTTAAAATAATTAAAATTTTAAGAATATCCTAATCTCGTACTGGGCTTGTCAGTTTCAAGATAATATCACTATGGAATTGGTAACATTTATTGTTTACAATTCTCCGAAATCAAAACAACCAATCAAATAGAAATTTGACAGGCTTCGTGAAAATCATTTTTTGTTTTATCACTTTATCGTCTAGTCATGTCAAAGTCAGAAAAAGCAAGAGCAAGAGAAGCTTTCAAAAAATATTTGGAGGATTTGGAGGGATAATCTTTGATTTCACAAGCTTTTCAACCAGCTTTTCTCTCTGTTCTGAAAACCATTTAAATTTATAATTTTTCTTCTATATCATCAGGATTCAAAGTCTTATAATGTATTATTTTGAAAATAAAGGTATTAAAATGATACTTTATTATAGCATGGTATTTCATTCATATTAATGATCTAAATGTACAATTTTTTGAGATCATGAGCTGGTTTTCATCATTTAACAATTTGGTGAGCTCAAAAATACCTCATACAAAGTAATTCGTGAAATTGTAAAAAGAAAGTCTTTTATGTAATTCTAAGTGCCATCATTCCCTGTCTTGCTCAAATAAATAAAAATTATGAAAATTGAAACTCATCTTGAAACTTTTGAATAAGAAAAAAGACAAACTTGACGAGCCCAGTACGAGATTAGGATATTCTTAAATTTTAATTATTTTAAGGATATACTAGTTTTGTACTGATTTTAAGATTATATACTAGGATATTTAGAAAAAAATTAATTTTAAGAATATACTGTAACATATATATATATTTAGGGATGGTCGGCCGATTATAGTAAGCCGAAAATCGAAAACCTCGGGCCCACAAGTGTTTCTAATTAACCTAACGAACCAGCTGGCAAAATTTCAGCTTGATCGTACTTAGTTCAGAGGGTCCTTTCGCATCAGGTTTTTGCCAAATTAGTGAAATTTATAGATAGCATGAATTACAAGTCAATTCGAGTATCAGTTTTCGACGTTCATTTTTAAAACGTTTTTTATGTTAAAGTTATTAGCAATATTATATTCCAAGTACATTTCATGCATTTTAAAATATCATTAATTCATTTATCAGTTTAAAACTCTAAAAGCGAGACAATTTTTTTGTTTAAATTTATCTTCTCTTCTTGTGACCTTTGGCGTTTATTTGAATGAATTCTAAATTTTTCAATTTCATTGAAGGAATTCACAAAAATAATGAGTTTTAGACTCATTTTAACTATGGAATTGTCATAAGTGAGGTTCGAAATATACTTTCCGTGCTTAAGTTTAGAGTTATCGATAGATTTAATCTTTTAACAATTTTGCTTTTATGCTTTCATCGCTCAAATAATTAAATTTATATGAAAAGCAAACCAATGTTGAATTTAGGGAATGAAAAGTTTATTGATTAATTCTTTCTAATTTGAATTTTTTATTCAAATCAATAAAGTCTCTTAATGTTGCACCATTCGGCAGTTTGGCTCGACCTTGTGCAGTTGCTCTTATTATAAGGTTTCTTTTTTCCAAATCACAACCCCGTTCACTAGCATTAGCCGCTATTTGAATATAACGTTCAACTGCTTGATTATTAGATGTGATTCCACCAAATCTTATAGGTTCCGAGTAGTCAAAAGTTTGCGGTATCAACGAAGGTCGGCAAAAACCTCCCTCTTCAAAGGAAATCCATCTCATGATAAGTGTTGGTAGGATCATTAATTTTGGGTTTGCAGTAAACTCTTTCACCAAGGTCAGCCTCATTCAAAATATCGAACGCCTTGCGACGAACATTAAGATCCTTATCTCCGACCATACCAATTAGTACAATTTCCTGATGAGCCAAATAAGAGTTATGTTTGGCTTTATCCAATGCGATTTTCGAAATTTCTTGATCTTCCAAGTTTTGCAACCTTTTGACAGTTTGAAAATAATTTTTGGAGGCATCGGAAATTGAAGGCTTTAACTTTGCATCAAACCATGATCCAACATAAACCTTCATGATGAAATCAGCAAGTCTTCCAAGTTTGTTGTTTGGGTTCTCGACGCTGATGTAGGTTCGGAGTATACGAATAGCGGTTGTAACCCATCTAGCAAGATGCATTTTACCAGGTTCAGTTGATTTGACGAACTTTATGATGGATGGATCAGTATTTTCTAATCCTGAGGATACAAGAAGAGTGATTTTAAACAGATACGTTTGATCAGTTGTCATGTTGTTCAGTATCTCATAGCTCATCACTGGCAACCTAATTGGAATTGGAACGAAATTCACAACTGGATCAGAAGCTGAAATCGGTGTTGATATCAGAGATGCTCATTGTTATTTTGAATAATAAGGTCAGTTAAAACAAACTTCTAAGAAGTAAATGAAACTAATCAAGAAGCTAAATAGTTTATTTTGATAATGATAGTTATTAACGATGAATAAAAAAACGTTCTAAAAAATTTGGCTTGAAATTTTCAGAACGCTTTCGGAGGTCGAAAACTGATTTAAATATATATTATGTTCGATATCATTAGAATCGTTGTTTGAAGTAGTTTTATAAATTACCCCCGGCTCATTTTGCAAAATTTGGCCGACTATCCCAATTATTTATATGAATAATTGAGCTATAGACTCTTAACTGGTTAAAAAAAGGACTTTGTTTATAAAATATAATTCATAATGTATTATGTGATGATTTCAGGGAGAGAAAAAATATAAGTAAAGATAAAAATAAAAACAAATGAATGATAATAGATTTAAATGAATAATAATGAAATAACCGAAGGGTAACAAAATACTAGACATTTTCATAAGATATAATGTTAGATCGTAAATTACTAATATTATAATACTAGTTTGGATGAATGCATCAACTCTTTGAAATTTATAATTCATCAAGTCTCACAACGAAGATTCATTTATTTCTTTTATAAATATAGAATTCTAATTAAATTTTATTTTTGTACAAAAAATATTTTCTAATAATATTTCTATTTGAAAATGATAATTGTAAATGAGAACATATGTATTGTTCAATAAAATTTTCATTTTATTTCATAAGTTTAGTTTAAACTTACTTCTTACGGTATTTAACTTGATAAAAATTATTTCCCCGTATTTAATCATATAATTAAGTATTAAATTCAACATTAAATGGTAAGTTTAAGAATGATATAACTATTAATGTTTAAAAGTTCCTGGAATGTATGCAAATTATGACGCATGTAAGTTTCGTTAAAACAAGATTTATACAGATAAGATGACAAGGGCGATGCGAGCTGTAAGTTTGTTTGAATGAGTATGTTTTTATATTTTTCAAAATAGATAGGAAAGGAGGAATTCCTCATGGTAAGCCGATAAAAAATTAAAACATAATCTCTAATAATCGATTATTTAGTTCTGAATGTAAAGAAATTAAGAGGTTTGTTACATCTATAACATATAATATGAACCATAGACACAAAAAGCTTGAATGACCAACGTATGAAGAATTCAAGGTTGTGACTAATTTTCCAGAACTTGAGATTTGTAGTGCGTGAAAAACCGATTATCTATCTAATTAATCTAGAATCTCTTGGATTGACGGGTGAGTTGTTTCAAATTACTTTTCAATTTAATAATAAATTACAGCTATTCGCATCAATAATTTAAAATATCTAGAAATACTCATTCTAATTTTTCACAGTTGATAATTTTGGAAATGTCATTGGAAGTAATTTAATGATTTATATATTAATAATTTTAAAATTACAGAAAATGGAAGTACTTGATATATATCAGTTCATGTACCTAATTCATATTAAGAGGTTTTTATGCGTTACATACGTAATGTTATTTATCGAAATTTTTATCCTTAAAAATAGCTGATAAAGGTTTCAGTGAGAAAAAATATATGATCAAATAAATATGCACACAAAAAATTTTCAGAATTTAATCGAAATAAATTAAGAATTTGGTAATGATTTTGTGGATTGTAAGTTTATTTGACATTGGATTAAATTTTTTAAATAGTTGATAGTTCAAGTAATTTAAAATCTTGAATTTGAAGATGAATTTAGTCGGTATTATAAGTAAATTTTGATAGTAAAATAGGATTTCTAACATAGGTGCTCAAAATATGAAATGTAAAGTTAAACTGATAATAATAGTAACGAAAAGTTGACGATGAAATGTCTATATTGAGTTAGTTATTGTATTAGTAATATTAATAATATTTCTGAAGATTCTGACGGAAGCGAGTTTCCTAATCTTGATTTAATAAAAGTTTTTAATGAAATTCAATTTTCAGAGAAAATATTCTACGTTGATCGTTTGTTGTGTTGAAATCATTATTCTCCATCCAATTCTTCTTATAAAATTACTTTAGCTGAGACAAATCAATATGGTTCGTTCAACATTTTCAAAAATTCATTTTTCAATAGTTGATAAATATCACTCTGGATAAAAATAAAATAAATAGTAATCAGCTAGCCTTTGTGTAAAAATTTGCAAAGTTTAATTATGGTTTCAATCTTTTTTTCTGAAAAATTAAATTAAGTTTTGATATAAACTCGAGGCTGGTAAAGGAAAAAATGAAATGGATAGGAAATAAGGACCATTACTTTCATTCTTATATAGACCTGTCCATTTGTACTCGATACGATATATCGATAAATATCGTATCTCGATATCTGCTCGATAAATATTGATAGCATATATCGAGTACTTTCGATAATATATCGAATAGTATCGTGTGAATTCTCGAATCAGCATGCAAATGATTTAGTCAATCATAATCGAGTTTCCCAACGACCTTGTTTCATGAAAACCGATGCTGTCATTCCACTTTTCAAAATGTCATGCAACTCATCTTTCATGTCTGAAGTTAAGTACACTACTCCTGCAAACCAATATTTTACACCAGTACCAGGCAGTAAGTTACAATAATTAACATCATTAGCAATAGATCTTCAAATGTGCATGGGTGTGAGAGTGTTATCAAAACCAAACAGTCAAGTACAACTAACCTCTTAAGCCACCTCAAGACAAAGCATAAAAACGAATACAAATCTATGACAGCGATAAGAATTTTTTTGCATCTCAAACCATAGCAGATTTTTGAAAAAAACTCTCAAGTGATGAAATCTTCAGTGACTCTAGCGAGTTTAAAGTTCATATGATTTCATTTTTATTTTGAGACATTAATTGCCTTATTTCCTCGAAGATATTCAGTGGATGCTGACTAATGGTCATTAGTTAGTTAGTTATTTCATTTTTAGTTTACAAATGAATTTGGGAAAAAATCATTCAGAATTTAGTTACAGCCCCGTTTATTTTCACAACGATGACGTAATGCAAACAGATATTGTAAGACCCCCTTTTTTCTCATGCTGTGTTTTTAGTTTTGTGAGGAAGTTGAGGAAACATACAATTTGGATTCTACAGACCCCCGTTAATTTCTTACAATGCAAATATATTT
This sequence comes from Gyrodactylus bullatarudis, assembly GCA_012064415.1. Taxonomy (NCBI): domain Eukaryota; kingdom Metazoa; phylum Platyhelminthes; class Monogenea; order Gyrodactylidea; family Gyrodactylidae; genus Gyrodactylus; species Gyrodactylus bullatarudis. The sequence goes on along the minus strand of SSNU01000240.1, from coordinate 15,400 downwards.
TGTGAGTGACAATAGTGACAAAAGGGGGTCTCCCTACAAGATCTGTTTGCATTACGTCATCGTTGTGAAAATAAACGGGGCTGTAACTAAATTCTGAATGATTTTTTCCCAAATTCATTTGAAAACTAAAAATGAAATCATATGAACTTTAAACTCGTCTAGTTTTTAGTCAGAATTATATTTCTGGCTGAGATTTACGGAGGCGTAACAGTTTTTCATTCTGCATCTGATGGTATTGTTTTTATGCTTCTATGAGAAGAAAAATTATTCTTATTATTACTTGAGCTAAGGTTCTGGAAAAAGGTTGAGGAGAAAGTGCTATAAACGTTAAGTGTAAATTAAAAATGTCATCAAGTTTAACCACAAATTAATCCATCTTCGGTCCTAAAATCTCTCAAATCTGAAAAGGAATTTATTATATTTTCATTATAACACTCATGAGTAAGCCATTGATTTTATTTTGTGCGTCGGGTTCTCCAGTCATACATTTTTTGGAGATTTTAGTGTATTTATTAGTGGAGGAAGGGTATCTAAGAAATATCGTGAAAATATCGACGCCTGCCGATATTTTTCGATATATCGAAGATTCGATATGTATCGAATATCGACTTACGATATGGACAGGTCTATTCTTATATTCACGAGTACATATCTACTTTAAACCTCTTTAATGCTCTTCGTAAATAAAGGAAATTTTACATTTCAAATAAAATAGAACAAATATTCACTTTTCAATCTGACTCTAGTTACAGACCTCCGTTTTTTCTTACCGATGACGTAATCGAGACATATCGTGTAGCCCCACAATGTAGTAATACCCCCTTAAGAATTTATGACTAGATGTATTACTTTGTACAGGCTTGTGTGAAAAAAGGTACATTTGCTTTAGTTAGAAATCACAACGTCAGACCCCTCTTTAATGATCACTCGTATTCATTCATAGGAAAAATAATAATTATAATTATAATAATCGACATTTTGCATAGTCTATTTAGTCATTGTCTATCTGGATTCGATCTAGCCAGGATTCGAACCCGGAGTTTCAACGTTGTGAGGCAACGCTTCTAACTTCTATGTGTTCAAAATTTAACAGTAAATTATGGCAATCATTGAAGTGTCCTCAACCCTTTCTTTTGATTCGCCTTATATAGAGCAGTTATTCAGAGTCACAAATTCTCAGTTATTACGCACGTTTGACAAGAGTCAATCAGTTCAAAAGGTTTTATTCAGATAATTTTATTTTTAGCCTCAGAAATATACAATGGCAGAAATTGTATGCTGTAATATCAAACACTAATCTCGGTTTAAGCAAATATATGTGAGAATATATTACGAAAACTATTATGTTCCAGTTGAGCAAGCATACATTCTCAACAGAGTTAAAGGTTCGTTTTGATTTTGAATCTAATAAATATTTTTAAATAAATATGAACTAAAATCATTCAGATGATACAGAAGTTTCATTTCATATTTTCAAGTTGAACCAATTTTATCATTTTAAATAAGTTCATTTCTCAAAGGTATTTCTATGTCAAACGAATTTTGCGTAATCAGGCGAGATTAGTTTTTTTTCATTCGCATTTCAAGAGGGTAATAATGGTTTTAGTAACTATGCTGTTACATTAAGTTCTATTGTTTTTCTACTCGAAAGAAGAAAATATATTAAAAATAAATGATATAAAATATCTAAATGAACATATAATTTTCCGATTTAACAAAATTGAGAGTATTTCAAGAAATAAAAACATGCTGTAAGCTAAGCGCTTTATTCCAGGCATCTTCATCATCATATTACATGTAGAATATATATGTTGCAGTAATTTTTTCTTAAGTATAAATTAACAGAGACCAAGTGTATGCTTAATAATTTCAGTGTCAATTAGCATAGCAATCCTTGCTAATTCATAATGAAGATATTAGTATATTTTATGCAATTAAACTCTGGAGTTTCTGTACTAGATTTGTTCTCATTCACATTCAATTTGTTCTACTTTAAGGGGGGTTCAACTTTATATTTTTCAAATAATTTTTTGCAAAACTCATTCAAATAGAGAATTTTATTCATACAGAATTTCATGTTTTTTTCTGAAAGCAGAAAATTGACTAGTTTATGAAAAGACAGAAATAATTAGTTGTGAGCAGACAACTACTTTTTATTACCCCCTCCCCTAGTCTCCCTTCTCCATTAGGCTAAAATACAATCACGAAATTGACCAATGGAAGACAGGGAATATTTGGCTTTGTACTAGTATTCAAATGTTTCCGGGGTAGAGTCTAAAGAGACCCGGCGAAGTATAACGTTTATCACTCAAATATACGCTAGTTTTCTCTAATCTTTCTTATGAGTTTAGAACCAAACGAAAATATTCGTAAATATTATCGTTCAAAAATATATTTTCAATCTTGATAAAATATTAAAAATTATAAATGACAATAAATCGAGTACAGAAACTTCAAGGTTGAATTACATAAAAGATACGAATCTTAATCTTTTCAGTACGAATTAGCAAAGCAATTCTTGCTGATTTGTACTTAATTACGAATCAACTACAACACATAGCTCTTCAAAATGATGACACGATCCGTTGTTGAATTCTGTGCAGGATGCTGGAATCCTGAGAAGCCCGAATGGTCCATGAAGCTTCAGAAAGTTGCCAAAATTTTCCGACGTAAACTGTCTGAACCAAACAGAAATAAAAACTCAGTCTACCTTCCGAATCAATAATGGTTCGAAGAGATATCAAAAGCATTCTACTTATCAAAAAGTGCCTCACTTCTCAAAGTCTTCATGGAATCCGTGATCGAATACAAGGAGAAATCAAAAATCTAGCAATCTTCACGAGAAGCAAAAAATTACAGACAAATTGACGGAGACGCAATGGGGAGTCCGATCGGTTCACTTCTTGCTGACATGTTTCTCGTATCCCTTGAACAGGAGCCAATGCAGCAGATAATCAGAAGTTCCCGATTATATATCAGATACCTCGATGATACATTACTGTTGATGGGCAAAGACACAGATGTTAGTGAAACTAGCCAAATGTTGAATACAATCCATCCGAATGTCAAGTTCACAGATGAAACAGAGTCTGATAGAAAACTGAATTTTGAAGATGACAACGAAAAACCCCTGCTTCTAGTACGAGCAAGAATATTTTGACTAACAAACTGTCAAATATCACACGACGAACATTTCCTGGTAGGAAGCTCAAACTGGTTCAAAGAACATCGAAACTGATCAATGGCCGCAACAAAGATCCGACCCCGAAGGTGTAAAAGAAAGGAGTTATTTATCATTATACCTGTTCGTGTGGTTCTTCATATGTTGGACAGACAACCCGATGTCTTGGTGAAAAGGTGAGAGAACATCTAAGACCAAAGCACAACAGCGCGGTTCAGCACTATCAACAGGAGACAGGTCACTCCGCAGATGCATCAAACTTTAAAATACTATACCAGGTGAATCCTAATGATTCATGGAAAACAAGACAGACAAGTTTGAGTTGTGCTGGGAGTCATTTTATCACGAAGCTCAAACCAAATCTATGTGTCCAGAAGGAATTGGCAAAGAAATTAGGATTCAGAGGTCGGGATGTCCATATCAAGAGCAAACAGATTGCAAAAATCGGAAGAATACTCAACCGAGATACTGGCAACCCCACCTAATCTTCAACACAGATCGAAACTGGTAAGGATATTGAAACCAATGAGACGTTAGCAACAGCTGATAATCACCAAACACCAATTCAATCTACAGCCCCAGCAACAATTACAGAGTTGGCAAAATGTGAAACTAACGAAAAGTCAACAGCAGTTGATAATCAAATCATCAGCCAACCTATAATTAGTGAAAAGAGAGACAGTGTTGCTCCACAACAAAACGAAAGAGAAAGAGACACAGAGGGCAGTTACAGATGGTTTTCTAAAAAGACAAAAGTAATCAAAAAGTTGAAAGCAATGGATCAAACCTCCCCCTCCCTATTACACTAGAGTGAATAAGAAAATGAACCAATGGAAGGTCCCCAATTGATATTGATAATTAGTATTTAAATGTTACCGAGGTAGAGTCTAAAGAGAACCAGCGAAATATAACGTTCATCACTCAAATATACGCTCGTTGTTCTCTAAACCTTCCAAATGAGTTTAGAACCTAACTCAAAAAAATATTTGAAAAGTTACCAAATATCATAAAAAGAATGAGTTTATTTGAATTCAAGAATGAAATTAACTCGAGATTCCTTAACCAAAACCAAAAAAAGAAATAAAAGAGTGTTACTTATTTCCTTAACTATAAAAGATGTATGTATATCTAGAATTAATGAGCTAAACAAGTATATTAACAATTTAACTGTCTTTTGAAATTTTGAGACTTTACTAAATTGTTTATATTCTATATTTATCTAGATCACTTAAAGCCTGTTAACCCATATCAGAAAATATGTCTTTTTTTTAGATAAAAAATTTAAAATCTGAAAACCAGCAGGAAGTGTAATCAATAATGATCACTGATCACATAATTACTCTTTTGAATTTCAACAAAAGATTTTACCGAATAAGCTAGAAAATAGCTAGAAACTGTTTCCCTGCTAGGACTTGGTCCTATTAAAAAATTAAATATGAATAAATAATGATCAACTGGTTGAAAAAAATGACTTGAAGTAAAATACTCGATAATGAGATTATAATTATCTGAATATGCAACATCGGTGACAGAAGCTTTTCTTTTCTTTTTTTAATACTAATGGAAAAATCTAGAATTCTGATGAAATTAGACAAAGAATCTTAATTTCCCAAAGTAATAATTCTATTGTGATTGAAAAATGCTTGAAGAATCAATACTGATAACTATATATATATTTTTCATAGATAAGATTTAGATTATAACAGATTTTTGCAAACTATTTTAATTATTATTGTACACAGATAAAAATATTTTTCTTCTTTTTTTCTATTTTCCTTCAACTTATTATTATTTTTGTACATGATAACTATTTACAATGATGAATGTAAAGCAGAACATATGAATTGTTCAATAAATTTCATATCAAATACAAAAACACAAAGATTTTTTTTGGGAAAATCAAACTTTATATCCTCTTTAAAATAATTTTTTTAGAATTTGGCTTTGAATGTAAGTATGATAAGTATCATGATTTATATTCAAGTTCTGGTAATATTTATCCAAAATTAACTGGAAGACATGCTAGTGTTTTTGAGAAGGTTATTCAACAAGATCATTTTAAAAATAATTTCTAATTATTTTAGATCATAATAAAAAAGTTTGCACATACTAATTTTTGATACTATTATTGGTCTAAATGTGAAGAATTTGAGAGGAATATAAAAATTTTCATTTCCTAACCTCTCAAACAAGTTGTTGCTTCCATTCTCTTTGTTACGATGGTTTTTATTTTCTTTGAAAAGTTTTAGGAGGAAATATGAATGCAAAACTTTCTTCAATAAATATTTATTTTTCTTTCTCTATCAAGATTGTAGTATACAGACCCTAATTTTGAACCAATCAGATAATTAGCTTATCTTATATAAATTTTATCTTATTTCTCAAGTTCTTATTCATTACAATGACTTGACTAACTGAAGAAAAAAATTTATCTTCCTGTCTTAAGTTCATTCGATAAGACATCCTGCTGCCATGTATGGGGTTTCTGTTTCTACGATTCAACGAATAATAAATAATAATAAGAAATAAAAACCAAAATGATTGTGAAGAAAATATCTCAAATTACAAACTATTGGAGAAGAATATAAATAAACAATTGGACTACATTCAAAATTTCCAGTAATCTTAATCATATTGAGTATTTAAGATCTAGTGTCTACATTAAAGCTAAAGAAGATTTCAAATCCATCATAGAATTTCTGTTGAAAGAAAAACGCTATCAAGATTCAAGAATTGTCAGTAATGAGTTTAAACAATTTTTCACAGAAAATTTGAATGAGACATTCATTCATTTGGAATTTACTCATGTAAGACTTTTAATTTAATCTCAATTCAGATTAAGACAAAGTGATTATTTCGAACAGAAAATTATGCCAGAAACTCTTTAAAGATGGATTCTCTATTTTGCATATGGCACATGATGTTCAGAGATCAGTTAAGACTCTCAGAAGATACATAGCTTCCAAGCAATTCTATTATTTTGAATATAACAAGGAAAGATGATGGGAAAAAATTTAATTTGAATAAATACTTGTTGAAAAGTGAAAGAGGCTCTATTCAAAGAAAAAAACTTTCTAATGTTTGAGAATTTATGACTAGTATTAATTGTAAAGGCTTGTGTGTAAAACTATGCCAGCCAAAAAAGAGCATGGATGCATTCTGATATATTTCAGAGGTGGTATGATGATTTAGCAAGATGAATTGGTCAAAGATATGTGCTATGTCTATTTGACAACTGCCCATGTCACAACCTTTTGACAACATCACAGTATGTAAGAGTTCTGTATTTACCTAAAAACACCACATCTATTAGATAGCCATTAGATAATGGTGTAATTTTAGACATCAAAAGAAACTACAAAAGGTTTTTGAGAGAGTTTGGGAGCAAGCATGACGTGAAAAATGTCATGGAGATTGCAACAAAGTCTTGGCAGGTGATTCCAAGGATGAATATGATGATTTCAGAAGAATATCATTAATGAATTAGATTTTTCGATTAGTTTTCGAATAAAAAATTTACGAAATTTCTATAAGATGGTTTTCTACAATGATCAGAAAATTAGATTTACGGAGGAAATTATATCTTAGATAGAAAAATATTCAAAAAATATTTTTAAATTTATTCTAAAGACTCAGAATCTGAGACATGTTATGCAAAAAAAATTAGCTCTCTAGTTTACCAAATAAGAAAGTTATGCCTATTTATTAAAGTTCTGTTAATTCCAAATTCGATTGGAAAATGAAATGAGTTGATTGAAAAGATCAGAAAATTATCATTATCGATTTTTATCGTGAACGAAAACATAGCTGACCTTACTAGTTAGACCCTCACATGTAATCACTGCTCTACAGAAGTTAATTAAGGATAATTATGGTGTGAAAAATTGAATAATGACTGGTTGAAAAAAAATCTATCAAAAAGAGATTTAAAAATTTTTTTGAGGATTTACTCTACATCACATCTTTAGGTTTTTATTGTACATGGATGTGTGTGAGGGTATGAATTTACGTTATATACCATCGAATAGACCATAGCATTCCACTATTCTTTACTCTACATCTGATTTTTGATTCCACTATTCCTTAAACTCTCTTTGTGATTGAATGTAATTCTTTCGTTAAAATCTTGGTTGATAATTATTTATTTATGGAAAAAATCTCAAACTCCCATTCATTTCTTCTAATTATATTAGTTGACTCAAATTTGAACATTGTGAACTGTGAGTTGTATTCTGAGGAATATAATTCCAATCTCAGCGAAAAATAAAAGTATTAAAGAGTATCAATGTTAATCACTTCTAGAGGTATATTACAGATTTGATCGTGAGCTTTTTTCGGAAATAAGTATTAAAAACTTGAATTAGCAAAAACTAAACTTTATCGTAAGAACCAGAATTTCGATATTTATCAAATGTATTTGAAAGACGATATTGACAATGATAGGACAGACAGTAAAATTAATTTCTTGATGTTCATTTTGATAAAGTTACTAAACTTGATATGCGTGAGAATACCGAATTTGATGTCTTGAATGAAGGTAGCTGATTCTGAATACCAATGTAAGTGCTATAAAAAGAAATTTTATCATTAAGTTACTTATGGACAATACTGTTCGTGTTTACTATTTTTCTTAGTTATAAAAAGTTGATCCTGAATTTGATGTTTATGGTAAGAACAAACAAGCAATTATTTTCGAATATATTAATCATTTTTTATAGATGGAAACGATAAATTATTATACAGATATGTTCGTGAGTTTGAGCTTACAATGAAAAAATTATCCTAATGTACTCTATTATTATTACTCTTGGAGAGAGATTCAGTAACTTGTGCTGAGGTTGTTGGTTTATGAGCCGAGGATAAGCCTGGAGGTTGCGTGTATTTGGGTTTGCGTTTAGTTTGAAGATCTTCTTGATGATATTGTGGGATTTGTAGTAATGCGTTTTAGTAACCTAGTTGTCTCTCCAGCAGTTTTTGGGCGCATAGTGCTGGTTTCTCATCGTTGACTTGTTTGGTCCAGGAAGCGTATTTATCGTGATTCTACTGAGTTTTTCTGAGCTCAAAAATGCTTTTTTAAGTGCACATGGGAGAATTTTATTCGTATTAAATATTTTATACCTTATCTGGAATATTTTTTTCCAGGAAAACATGATGATTGTAAGAGATCTCAATTAAGTTTGTTTTAAGAATACTCACGAATATATATATTTTAAGTACATCCTCGTAAGTTGAGCGATAAAGTGAAAATAATAAAATATTAGCTAATGCAAATGAAGGTATGCCAATTCGATCTCGAACTATTCTAGCTTTAAATTAAATACTTATTATTTAAGCCAATATACCAAGTCTCTTAAGTAAAACCCAACTGATTATCAGAAGAAATGTACAAGATGTGCAATCCTCGACTACAACGCTAAAAATTTCTTAATTATGAGCAATGTTCCTGCTAACTACTCTTCCGAAAAATCAGAGATAAAACAAAAGAGTTTTGTTCTGACTAGACCCGGTGAAATATAACGTTCACTATTATAATATAAGCTTGTTTTCTCTAACCTTCCTTCAGATGAAAATAGACAGAAAAATTTGACAGACTTGCAATATTCAAGAGAAGCATCAAATACAGGTAAAAGTCCCGTAAAGTGAGAAGAGATGACTTAAAATCCCAGCGTTCCCCTCTCTTATAGGGCAAATTTTGCTTTACTCTCATTCGTTAAATGCATAGACCAATCAGAATCGAGGAAAGCTCATGGGGAAACTTACCATATCTGGTATTTTTAATACATTCTTCATTGATAAAGACAGGTATAGCCATAAAAGGACATGAGTTAAAGCAGAAAGTATACAGCGTGAGAAAAACATAATGTTTAATTGATGTGCGTGGGAAACTCATTCATTTCTCTTCCAAATACATTGAGGTTTAGATCTGAATGAGAGGACTGTGTGACTGTAAGTATCATGAATTTTCCCTTTCCACACCCCTTACCTTATGCATAAAAGTGATGGGCATAGATAGGGGAGAGCCGTCATCTCCAATACTAATGTCTACACTAGAATTATTGTGGAAGAATGAATCATAAATATTTTTAAGATTGAGATTTTGAGATTGAATTTTAATTTCAATATCCAAAACATTTTCAAAAATCTATAGTTTTCATGTTGGTATTTTACCATGGCTGAGAATTCTAATATTGACCTAAGTTTTAATAAATTTTATTATAAAACTAATTTTAGATCTTTTTTGAGACATTAATTGCCTTATTTCCTCGAAAATATTCTGGGGGTGCTGACTAATGGTCATGCTGGTAGTTAGAACGACGAAAGAGGTTAGGTGAATAAAAGCTTTTATTTTCGTCGGCTCTCTTCAGACCTTACACCGACTTGAGCAGTTATATATATATATTACAAGAACATGAAAGGGCTGTCTTGACCAATAGCAATTATTCATTTGTTTCGGACCAATGAGGATTCTGTTCGTGTTGTTGACCAATGGGATCGGCTTCTTCACTGTTTGTTTGCTGTGAAGAATTTGTGGATTTGCTGGGTACCCTTTGTTACCTTCGTCCCCCGTTTTCTCCTCGCTGTGGGTTGTTGGGGTGATGTAGATACGTTTCGTTTTCGAGTGGGAGTAGAGGCTTGCATTTCCGGTTGAGAAAAGAATCTTTTTCGATCATTGGATGTTGCTGGGGGAGGGGCTTGTGTGACGTAGCAGCCTGTGGAGGGTAGGTTATCAACTAATGTTGAGGTTTGAGTTTCTGTTGCCATCGAGGTTGCCATGTCTGGGATTGGAGTTGGGTGTTGGATTTTGGTGGAGTTGTTGGGTTGGACCTTGATCATATCGCTTTGAGCTGTGAATTGAGTCGAGCAGAGCAAGGGTGTGAAAGTCTGATCAACACCCACTCGGGGAGGTTTTGAGTGGGATTCTAGTGTTGTGGGAATGGTCGTCAATTGATCATCAACTGGGCGTTGCGTTGAGGCTATTAGGGGTCTCAATCTGGAATCGTTCAATGTTTTGTCGTCAGGATGGGTGGTGGAACCGGGTTTAATCTTGGAGAGAGATTTATCAACTAATGTTGAGGTAGGTGTTTTATGAGCCAAGGATAAACCTGAAGGGATTTTTATGTCTGAGTTTGCAGTCAGTTTTGAGACCTTCTTGATGATATTATGGGCTTTGTGGTAATTCGTGCCAGTGAATCCTAGTTGTCTCCCCAGGAGTTTTTGAGCACAGAGCGCTGGTTTCTCTTCGTTGACAAGTTTGGCCTCAGCCATTTCCAGGATCGTTTTTGATTTGTCTTTACTGAATTTCGGGTCCGCCATATATCTGATTTTGAAGTTCTCAAGGCCTGCTGGATGGTTTGTTTCCCTCAGGTGTTCTTGTACTGAAAAGGTCTTATTGTTCGCTGTTAGGTATTCTTTGCCCCTTTCACCAATGGTTCGCGTCGTAATTCCGATGTAGGATAGGCGACAGGAGAACTTGAACTTGTAGACGACGTTTCTTCTATTGAGCCAGTGTACTCGGTCCTTATTTCGATCGTTCAGTAGCTTGGTGGTTTTCGAGGTGTGACGGATTTGGTACCAGGGAAACGTGTCCGCTGTGATTTTGCTTAGTTTGTTTCTGAGTATTGTATTGAGTTTAGCTCAGCTAGGATAGCGTCAGGGTCTTGGTCTTCTTTCAGCATGAGGAAGGTATCGTCAACATATCGGATGTATAGGTAACACTCGTTGATGATTTTTGCCATTTTCGTGGTTTCAAGGCTCGCAAGGAAGATGTCTGCAAGGATTGGGCCGAGGGGGGTTCCCATTGCTACTCCGTCTATTTGTAGGAAGTAGGAGCCATTGAAATCAATGTTTTGGACTGTCATATGGATCAAGGAGCATAGGACTATGGAGGTATTTTGTTTGTTGCCTCTGGGTCGGTTTCTATGAGGTCTGGGTGTTTCGTTAGTTTGTCCTGTAGGAATTGAATTGTTTCTCTAAGTGGGACGTTAGTTAAGAGGGAGGTCACGTCTAACGAGATCATCTGCCCCTCGAACGGGTTCTTGTTTCGGAGTCTGGAAATAAAATCAGAAGCATTAATTACAGAATGAGGGCATAAAAAGTCTCTCAGGGGTTTGAGAGCATCTGCAAGCCATTGAACTAATCCATGCTGGGGACTGGGTGTCATGTCAAGGATTGGTCTGAATTTCAGGTCGTCAGTTCCTTTGTGGATTTTTGGGAGTAGGTAGAGTAAACAGGATCCGGGTCCTTTTGGGCGGATGTTACGGGCTGTCCTGGAGGAAATGATTTGCTTTTCCGAATGCGAGTCGATCTTCTTGTTTACTGATACGAAGAAATTCTTGGCCCTCTTGTCAACTTCGCTACTGTTCGTTTGTCTAAACATTTTTGGGTCACAGATGAGCTCTCTGCCTTTGCTTTGGTATTCTTCCGCATTGACAATTGCTATTCCAGTACCTTTGTCAAGTTCACATATCAGTAATTTTAGATCGTTTTTCACTGATTCGGAAATTAAGGAGGTCAATTACGCAGGTCCAGATTAGCAAGTCGTTTACAATTTACTATGAAATGTATTATTAGGGGTTTTGTGCCTAAAGGTTTTGTCCAAAAGCAGTAAGAACCCGCTCAAATACCAACATGAAAATTATAGTAATGAAAAATGAAATGAAAAAAATTATTGAACAACACATATGTTCTGCTTTACAATTTTCATTTTCATATAAAAAAGTTGATAGAAATTAATCTTCTCACAAAATATGTATAATAATTTAATATTTATAACTCTATGTTTTTATATAAGAATAATAAAATAAATGCATCTTGTTAGTATGTTTTTTTCTTTCCTTCGTTGATAAAGAGTTGGTACATATATGATAACTAATATCAAAGCAATTATCGTTCAAATAATATCAAAGCATTTGTAATTTACGGTCAGGCATTATACCTTATGAAGATAAATAGTATTTTGTAACAATCTGTTCATTACTTTCTCTTCATTTATATTGTTTCTCTTCCTGAAACAATCACTTTGTATCAGTTAATCGTTCATTATGAATTACATTTAATCTACATGTCCCTTTTTTTCAATTTGTTGATAATAATAATAACTTCAGTTTGTATTGATTAACTTGTAACACATACAACAATCAAAATAGGATTGGGGTACACATGAAATAGGACACTCAAAGACAAACAACCTTACATGAGAATACTTGCATAATTATGAAATATATGCATAGAGAGGGACAGTACCTATGAGAGGCTATCCAATCAAAACTGTTCATCGTACTAATCTAATTTTTTTATTGTACATATATTGGCATGAAAAAGACTGATGAGTATGCCTGAAATACAGCGCTTATCTCTTACATAATCAGGCATCGCCTCTTTTTTTCTTCTCTATGTCAGACAGTATAGCCATAGTAAAAAAGGATATTGAAAAACATATCACTGATCAAGACTTCAGTTCCTTTTCAATTTCGAAACATTTTCACAAGCTGATGGTGAAGATTCCCACAGCAATAGACAGCCTTTTATTCTGTGTATTTGATTTTTTTGTAATTAATTATGGGCTGAAAAATATCATGAGGAGAGCAGTTTATTATTATTATTTTTTTTGTCTTTGCAATGGCTCTAGATACATGATATTTCAAGCTACTTTCAACAAATTAGTTTGTGACTGGTAAATTTTATCTTTTTAATTCTAATGATCAGTGAAGACTTTGATATTTATGAAGAGTCAGTTGAGAAGAATAAAAAGGAATGAATATGAAAAATGATTAGCAAAACAATAAATATCTTCACAAGACATATTTTGAGTAATTTGATGTTGATTTACTAAATATTTTGATACTAGTATATATAAACCTAATTGACACGAAGATGAGAATTTCCTATTTTTACAAAAAACTCAATATTTTTATCCAGAAAGTCAGGAAAAAATTTATTTTTTGGATAGCAATGAGCTGATTAGTTTTGAAAAACAAAAAAAAATTCGAAAAAAATTTAATCTTTAATTTCAAAGATTTGAAGCAGTTAAATATTTATTATCAGGATCAGGATATTTCGAATTTGGCGTTCTCTAAGTCTAGAGATTCTCTGGGGCCTCAGGGATTTTCTAATAAGTATGAGACTTTTTATATCTCTTCAAATTTTGATAGACTCTGAGGGTTGACCAAGTTGTTTTCTGTACTGGGCAGATAGATTGTTTCGAAAAGTTCTGGCGACTCTCTGAAACTTCTTGGACCATTCAATTTTTTCTGGGTTCCAACATCCAGAGCAGAACTCGACAACAGTTCGGGCCACCATTTTGTATAAGAATACTTTCATAAAGTCATTTTTGATACATTTGTGTATTTGTATTCATTTGCTGACAAAAGACCTATAGATTTCCTTATAATATTCTGTAAAATCAAGAAAATTATTGTATTTAACTCCTAAATCACGAACCGTGAATTTGGGGTTTATTATTTTATCATTAATACATATATTATTATTGATAGGAGTTGATATGAAAGGAGTCATGTAGAATGTTTTACTTTCATTTATGCTAAGCCCCAGAGTTAACAGATCATTAGTAAGGGATTTTAATGATGAGTTTATAAAATTTATATCGATAAAATCATCAAAACTGAAAACTATTTTCATATCATCAGCATATTTAAAAGTCTTAGCTCCGTCAACATTGATTTTTGAGAACACAATATTGAACAGCAGAGGTCCAACTCTAGAGCCTTGTGGAACTCCAGAAGTAATTAGTTTGGGAGTAGAATCTTTGTTTTCATGAGAAACAAATGTTTAGTAAGGTATTGTATTAACATTAAGAAGATATGAGCATATACCATATTCATGACATATTTCAATGATTTTATGAATATAAATCTTGTCGAAAGCTTTAGATAAATCAATGTAGATGACAATGGATTAATTTTTTTTCTTTCTCGAAAAGTGAGACATAGTTTAGAAAATCAAATATATTTGTTTCGCATGATTTTCCTCGACAAAAACCATGCTGATTTGGATCAATTTTATTTGAATTAATTATGTTGAGAATCTTGACAAATAGAACTGAGTCAATAATCTTCATAAGAGTATTGTGTAATGTTATTGGTCTAAATTCATTACTAATAGGCTTAGGTATGGGAATAACTTTTGCTCGTAGTATATAGTCAGGAATGGTGTAGAAAAAAAAAAGTTTAAAAAAAATGTTTATAAATATTATGAATAAAATTTGCATGACTACTTATAAGTATATTCATAATTTTGTAAAAATCTTTAGTGTTTTTCTTTCTTGGTTTTTTCAGTAATTTATTAAATTCAGCAAAACTCATAAAATTATTAAATAACCTAGATGTTATTATGAATAAAGTTTTGACCCTAATACAAAAATGAACTTAGCTTTGAGACGTTAAAAATCATTTGTAATTTTAAAGAAAATAAACATGACTATTTGGAAAAAGATATTACACAAACAATTATGGGTCTCAAGGGGTTGAACAAAGTGAAAAAAATGGGGGCTTCACTGTACTTGACAGAGAGGAATTTGAGCTAAAATCTGAAAAAATCATTAGCAACAAAAATATTTATGAAGATTACAAAAAAAGCTCCCTCACCACCCTTCTTAATAAGACTAAAAAATTTCTAGTCGAAAATAAACAATTTTTCAAAAATTACTATCCCCTAAAGTCTAATAATAACATACTAGGTAAACCTTTTTTCTTGGTTAAGGTACACAAAGAAAATAGACCTTTTAGAATGATAATTAACTCAAAATGCTCTAAACTAAACCAAATAGGTGAAATTATTTAAAATAATATTAATTAACTGAATTTTAACTTTGAATTCTGTTTTAAAAATTCGTACCAGTTAACTAATATTCTTGATTTTTCTACCTTAGATAATGCTAATTTTTTTTCTTTAGATGTTGTTGTTATGTATAATAATATTCCTTTAGAAGAAGTTTTTGCCTTTTTTAAAATTGAATTTAATAAAATTAATTTAGACCCTTACAGTAGTAAGATAATTCTTAATGTCTTCTGTTAGCTGTGCAAACGTTGATAGCGTATTGAAGAAAAAAAGATGCCGAAAAGTGAGGAATAAGCGCTATATTTCAGGCATACTCATCAGCCTCTTACATGCCAAATATATAGTAAAATACAAAGAAAAATATGATAAAATCTGATTGGCTCTCTTGTGTTGGTTGTGGGCAGGGGGACATCAATGTGACAT
>SSNU01000241.1:0-25039 GCA_012064415.1 Gyrodactylus bullatarudis | reverse complement strand
ACATTAAATGAAAGGACAGAAGGGAGAGGAGGTTTCTGACTGTGACATTGATTGACAGATTATAATACAAATGCATGTAGTGATTATGAGTCATGACGTAATGTAGTGGGAAAATCTTAACACATTAGCATTGTTATTTTAACCTCTGACTTAAAACACCAAGGGGGGGGGGTCCAGCATTCTGTCTATCCATTTTGGTTAGATTGAGATTTTAGGATGCTGTATTTTTCAATATCGACTTTTTTGGTTCAAATTTTGTTTCTCGAACTATTCTGACAAATCTCATGATTATGATTTGATTTTTTGAAATAATGCATAAAATTCTATGCTTTATCGAATGGTATAAGTCTCTTAATGTAAAAAGTTGAAATAACAGAGTTATTCTATCTTTGTTATTATTCCTCTTAGACAATTTTTTGTTAGTGCATTAAAAAAAGAGGAGAAAATTGCCTTTCAAATGATATATAATGAGCAAAACCAAGCTAAAGTATATTAATTTTGAGAAGGTTTAAAAAATTGAGGATGAGGTGAAAAACTGCTTATTCCTTATTGGCTAATGAGTGCTCAACGCTGATTGGCTGGAATTTTGGGGCAGAGAGGTATAAATCAAAACCTCCGTGAAAAATTTAATTTATCTCAAGTCATCATGTGTGAAATTGACTGTATTTTGGTCGTAATTTCATTATAGGTAAACTAAAATTTTTAAATTATTATTAAATAATAATTCAATTATTATTTATTCAAAATTCAATTATTATTTATTCATAATTCAGCCAGAAAATAAGTACATTCAAATGGTAAGTTTGATACTTGAGGTTTTTTATTTAAAATTTGTAAACCAGGACAATTGAATCTTGCCCGTAAAGGGGAAACAAAAAATACATGGTTTATTTATTTGTCTTATTATCTATCGGGTTAATTTCCAAAAATCTTCCCAAAGTAAAAATTTGTAAAATCCAAGAATAACTCCAAAAGTTTCCAAAAAACTTTTTTATAAATAACTAGAAATAATTTTATTCAACACTATTTCATTACACATTTTGCTTTTGACTTTTTACGGCTTTTACATTGTGCTCCACGTTTTTTATTTGTTGAGTTCAAGTTCCAACTCCTTCAGATTTTCGACGTCCCAGAGTATGATAATCTCCGTGTAATCTGCTTTCAAGGAGATTATATTGTATTCATTTGGGAGATATTTTTCAGAAGATATTTCTAACATTAGCCACGCCACTCTAATGTTTATAGGGATATCCATCAATTTTGGCAAAACTACAAGAGCATTGTAGTTTGTTGAAATTGAAAACGCTTGTTATTTCATTATTTCGATCTTGAGAAACATAAAATAGATCTTCTTTAGGAGTAGCCAAAATTTGTAAGAACCTAGATTCACGTAAGTTTTTTTCCATCAAAGGTTTTATATAAGGAGAAAGAAGTTTAGCCATTCTAAAAATTTATCTGACATTCATATACGAAATTGTGATATTGAATGGATGTTTTTCTCTTATTTTCAATAGACCTGCACTCAATAATTCAGCAAAATTAGAAGTTAACCCTTTCGGTGCCGGGATTATTTCACAATTTTTATAAAATCCAAAATTTAGCTACCAAGTTATTTGGCCTAAAATATTATTAATGCAAGTTCACATTGTGGGCTTCAATTTAGACTTTAATTGATCCAGAAACCTATCAAACTGGTAGAGTTATAAAGGTTCAAAAAAATTGGAAAATGGACATATATGTCCATCGGCACCGAAAGGGTTAAAATCCCAAAGCAGAATTTAAGAAATTCATAATTGGCCCAATTTGCGACAGAAATTTCACCAAGATATTCTACAACATTTATAATTTATTTGATGATAGGAGTTGGAATATTTTGAAAAAAATTGTTTGAATTATGATTGATTATGATTTAATAATAAGAATAAACACACCTAGAGGTTACAAAATTAATTTTAGTTGATGGATGATATTTGTCGTCAAGTGAGTTCATTTCATCTCGATCGATGTTATTTCCTGAAATTTTCCAGGAAACAGCAGTATGTTTTCAATTTTCCCCCTTAATCATCGCATACTGCAACAAAGAAACTTTAAATTTCAATAAATAATTTATCCAAGTGTTTGGGAGTAAGTAAAGATACCTTCCTTCCAAAATTTTTTGGGTCATAGACACTTATAACCAGAACCTTCTTTTATGGAGGAGACAGCTGTAAATAAAGTTTTTATTGTTTTTAAGTATAAATGTTTCCTAAATAATACTGTAAGTATTCAAGCTTCTAAAATGTATTATTTTTAATGAATAAAAAGTATTATTTTTAATGAATAAAAATTATTGTATACAGAATGAACAATGGAGTCTTTATAATTAGACTTTGACGAAATCTTCCAAAATTTCTAAAATCATCTATCGATATAATATAGTATTTTAAGACCATTCAAAATTGTTATGCCTATGTAATAAAATAAACGAAATTATGATAATTTTCAAATAAAAATCATTTTCAACCGATCAAAACTGTTATACTCACGAAATATAAGATATATTTCATTTCAAAACAATTTTATTATCCATCCATGTTCGAAGAATTAATGTGATATTAAGTTAAAATTATGAAAATGAAACGTTTTATTTCTGAAATTTTTCATAATTTTGTTATTACGGAAACATAAAAAGATTTTCTGGAGCGAAATTTGGTGGAATGATGTTAAAATACTTGAAGATTAATTTTATAATATCGATCAGCGATTTTAGTGATTTCGGAATATAATTACTACGATAGCCGTTTCATATAAAAGAATATCATTTTCGCTAAATTAAATTATTTTATAGAAGCTAATAGTAAGTTTTTGTCAGTCTAAATAAAAAACTTCGTAACAATGGTAGGAAAATTACATAGTTTATCACCTAGTAAGTCCTTTGGAGAAAGTCAATATTATAAATATTATTTCGAATGAATGTATCATATATTTGAGAGTAAAGCTGATTCACAAATTGAACCAAAAAATTCTCAAATATAAGTAAAACGAGTTTTAATCATTTGTCAATTTTGTTTTGGTGAAGCGATCATGATCCCAAATTTGACGCAGATTCTGAATCTGGTCATAGTATTATAATGAGGGCCACAAATTTAGAATTTATAAAACGTAGGAATTTCCTTTCAAAAACTAATTTGGTTCAAAGATTAAAATGTTTTAGCACATGTTTTTACATATAAGTCGTTCTGGAAAAAGTCTTCGCGTTAGATTTGAAGCTCACGCTAAAAAAATTTTTAATTGCGAACCAATAAAATTATATCTTGAAAAAAAGCGTAAGATGAAGAGCAATTTAGGAAGAGAAAAATATTTTTTTCGATCAAGAGCAGAGTGAGCATCAAAAACAGGATTGAAAATTTTTTTTTGACAATTTTTTCACAAAAAGTTAATTTGACGATTTGGAGGTTTAAAACCTAAAATATCAGAATTTTTGAAGAAATTTGACCCTTACTCGTGTGATCGACCCAAAAATCAGATCAGATCAAGGAGAAAAAAAAATTTTTTCCACCCTACTTGTTGATCAGTCGGCATTCTTCGCCCGAAGGTATCAGAAATGTAAAATTTATTTTCTAACACCAGCTTCACTTCTGAGTATCTAGATTTTATTCTAAATATTTAATTTTTCTTTTGATTAAATTCTATTTTCATTTCATGCCAATATTTTGCTGAAAATGTAGGTTTTATCGATATCTCTGTCATTAAAAAAATTTATAATAAAAGGCATACTTATGAATAAATATAAAAATAATTGGGAATAAATTTTTAAAAGCAAACATAAGAATTATTTTCTGTTGATTGACTATGCTGAAGCTCAAATACATTACGCTATAAAAGGCCTTTAGAATCCTAGTATTCTTTCCTGATATTCACAAGAGATTTTTGACCAAATTTATCCAATAAGTGAATAAGTTTTCAATAGAAATCAGATAATAGCTACAGTTATAAGCTGGATAGCCTTTAAGAGTTAAGAGCCTGCTTTTTCAAAGAAGCTTCTTACATCAGATTCTCAGAGAAAATTTCAGCTGCTGAAGATGAGTCTAAGGCCAGATGATTTGAAGCCTGCTTTTATTTCTTCTCTGAGGAAATTTCGTTGACTGTTGACATCTGTTGAAGCTTTCAGCAATAATTTATATCTTGATTTTCCACACAGAGTAGACAGGGAGTGTATGTAAAAATTCAAAAAAAGTAAAATAACACGTAAACCTGAGAAAGGGGCAGAGAGGTAAAGAGACCCCCACCCCCCTATTAATTTTTCATCCAACTTTGTACGTACCAAGTTGGATTAATCCAACTTTGTCTTTTCTTCCAACTTGGTACACAACATATGGATTCAGCGGTATATTTTCCTTTTCATCAGTTTCTTCGGTAATGGTCTGGTTCGGGAACGACGCAAAATTTTATTTACGGGCGAATTACCCATGAGCCAATGAAAATCGAGTAGGTCCCCGAGTACTATTCAATTCCTATTATGGTCTATTTAGATATATTCATGTATATAATCAACCTATTCTTGAATAATACTATTCCTAATACAATTGTGTATGTCCTAGTTGAGGAACAAATCTTAATTTAATCATCTTTATCTTTCATTTCTTTTTGAATCGACAATTATGGTTATTTCTTTAGTTACTGAGGTTATAAAATATTGATAGAAACTAGAACTTAAAGACTGAAAATATCGTAAAGAGTATATTTAAAATAGATCTTTAAAATACAAGTTATAATAAATTTTAAATCTAATAATTGAACAATGAGTTATCTAAATCAACGTCATCAATATCATCATTAATAATAATTCGATCGACATCTCTTTGATTGAAGTTTATAACAGGAGCATCTCTATTTTCAGGATCAAAGAAAGCTATTAGAAGGCTGTTGAAAATTCCTTTCCAGTCCATAGATTTCTTGTTAAAGAGATACTCGAAAATTTTAATCTCTCCTTCAATTCTGTGCATCGCGACGGTCAGGTTTATATTCTCCTTCATGGTTCGCCAGACTCTCTCAACACAGTTAGTATGGACCTTATTGTCAGTTGGATCCACATAATTGCGACTATGGTTTATCTTCAAATGCCAATAGCCAGCAGTAGCCCACTCCAAGTACCCTCGCCATTCATCAGAGATTAATGTTGAGCCTAGGAGTATATTTTCAGTGAAAAAGTTCCCGAGAACCAGTTGATTGCGCTCTGTAACAATTTCCAGACGAATACATTTGGTCTCTCGGTCATAAGCGCCAACAACCCATTCATTTCTCAGAATACGCCCACGATGATATTTTCGTCTGGCCAGCTTAGTCTCGTCCATCTCAACCATGTGACCGATACCTCCGACAAAATCGCGATTTTTTTTAGCTACATCTTTTAGAAACCTCCGGAAAAGATCAAAATAAGAGCATATGGTCGCTTTGCAAATATTAATACTGGAAATAATGTCCCTTTAAGTTCTTCCAGTTGAAAAGTAATAGGCTAGCTGAAGCAACATAGAAAAGTTTAACTTTTTCTTAAGGAGAAAAGTTCCTAGATGAATAATAAGAATTAGAATTTACCTCTCAAGACTGAATAAGACCTCCAACATTTGGAGCATCTCATTGAATTCTTCCTTCCGGTGAAGGTGTAGCTTCCTGTGCACAATAATCCTGTCCTTGGATTGATGTCGGTACAAGGTCTTTTTGCTTTACTTATGAAATTATGCTGCTCAAAAAAATTCCCGGTCAGTTCTTCAGAATTTATGAGACTCCAAATTTCGTTTTCACACAAGTTCATGACTAAGAGTTTTGATTATGAGAAATTTAACAAGTTGATTAACAAGTAGAAAATCTATCTGTGATTTCATTGGACTAAAATTTTTAAATTGAGACCTCCTTGATAATAAAAATAATAAAAAAAAAACTTCCACTAGCCCATCCATCGAATAAGACAATAATGAGGAAAAAATTAGGCATGTTAAGATAAGCCTTGCAATACTTAAATTGTTGATTAAAATCAAAAATAAATGAAAGATAAAGATGATTAAATTAAGATTTGTTCCTCAACTAGGACATACACAATTGTATTAGGAATAGTATTATTCAAGAATAGGTTGATTATATACATGAATATATCTAAATAGACCATAATAGGAATTGAATAGTACTCGGGGACCTACTCGATTTTCATTGGCTCATGGGTAATTCGCCCGTAAATAAAATTTTGCGTCGTTCCCGAACCAGACCATTACCAAATTTCAACCAGAATTTCATTTTCAAAAACGAAAGGAAATTTTTTTCGCATAAATTTCAAAAAACCTTCTTTGTCTACTGGTATGTTTTTGGCTTTTAATCTAGGATGGAGATAAAAAGCAGCTTTTAAAACGTCATCTTTCTCATCTTGGAAAAATCTTGTTCGTACATCTATGAGAAAATTTGTGAAGAAAGTTTTACTCATAGAATTAACAGCTTCATCTCTTGCTAGTTCTGCTCCTCCGATTATAATATCAAGTAGTCCTATTAATTGATAAAATGTTGGAGACTTTTCAGCAGATACATTTTCTGAGGCATTTTTAACATAGGACAAGGTCATATCAATATCTTCGATTGCATCAAATTCATCATCATTTATAGCAATATCTTTTAAGAACAGAGTTTCTTTAAAAAGAGAAATAATATATGAAACTACTGAATCGAACAAAAAAATGGGTGTTCCAACGAGTTTTTGATAATGTTGGAATTTCTTTGAATTTAACTGAATGCAAACTGCTAAGATTAGAAAGTTCTTGTTTTGCAGGAGAAAGGCTTTTTATTTTATTGGCAAACGTTTTAATTTTCTCTTCAACCAAAGTAAATGGATGATTGCCAAAGCAATGTCATGTCAAAGTATTTTCGCTCTGATGAGTTAACTGGAAATTTTATTGACTTCTTCTCGCATTTGAAGATTTCTTGTTGACTTTTCGTAATATTTCCTTGTATTATTGAAATTTATTCAGTATAATGCTTGCATATCAAATGTTGAATCAATGGACTTGTAGATGTTGATTTCATATTTATACTTGTCTGGCAAATTTTGTATATAGCCGAATATTAAACTT
Organism: Gyrodactylus bullatarudis; assembly: GCA_012064415.1. Classification (NCBI taxonomy): domain Eukaryota; kingdom Metazoa; phylum Platyhelminthes; class Monogenea; order Gyrodactylidea; family Gyrodactylidae; genus Gyrodactylus; species Gyrodactylus bullatarudis. The sequence continues at coordinate 17,948 of SSNU01000241.1, read as the reverse complement.
TACCTTTATTACCAATATCTTGGAAATGTTTCCAATAAGGACTTCTATTAGAATCAGGCATTCTATAGAACACGTTTCGTGGTCTGTTTAATGCTAACTAAGGAAATGTGACTTTCAATGAATCTCGCTGTAAGGTTTAATCTTATTTGTTGTTTTCGAACATATATATCTGATATGTGTCGAATATTTCATGAAGTATTTTTTAGCATTTCATGATATGTAATTAGCAATAATGATATAATTATAATTATAGCATGAGATACAGTGATTATTCATTTAATACCTGTATATGAAATGAGATAAAAAATATCATATCATATGTCATTGATTACGTTTGGAATAGCAGAGGACCTTGTCCCCAGATCGATTTTTCTAACAATTTTCAAGGTATGAGAATGACTTTTAATATCATCAGTCAGTTGTGCAAACGGTGAGAGCATTTAAATAAATGAGAAAGGATGCCGAGAAAATTTTGAGGAATAAGCGCTTTATTTCAGGCATACTCTTCAGCCTCTTACATGCCAAATATATAGTAAAACACAAAGAAAAATATAAATAAATCTGATTGGCTCTCATAATAGGGCATTTGCATTGTCTGTCGAGTTATCACATTGTCATAATTGTTTGGCTTTTGAGATGATTGACACTACCCACCCTAGGGTGGGTCACATTTCTCATGCATATATGATATGAAAGTATACAAGGTCAGGCATAAACTTAGAATGTAGTGTAACCTTAACATATGGGGTCTGTGTAAAGTATACATTGTATAATATACAATGTATATATCATTGATCATCATGATAACAATACTAATGTTGGAACACATGTAAAGAATGAGGCGTTCAGATGTAGAAAATAACTCTAACAAAATTACCAAATACTTCAGCCAACAAAATTGAGAGTGAAATCTATAGTATCCCTGACTTATTACATGTGTGACTCAGCTCAAAACTAAGGTTTACCGAACACCTCACTGAAATCTTAATAATGGATCATTAGATCTCAAAATTTATCAATCGTAAATTTGATTCCTTATTTTTATGTTTTTTCCTAAAATTTCGTTTAAAAATTAATAGTTTCTTGGATTCGACATATGTGAAGACTATTTTCAGAATGACTTTATCTGATCTATCTAAATATTCTATTTAATTAATTAAAAAGTGAATTATACAAAGAAAATTGTATGAAATTCAACAAATTCAATCTACTTTTTTGTAAAAAACCTTTTCTATTTAAACAAATTTTGAAATTATTTTCAAAGATTAATTCTTTTATTGTCTACCTGAACTGTTTTTAGTGAAAAAAATTTTAATATTTTTTTTTCAAAATTAATCTCTTAACTCCAAACTTTATAGATATTTTTATATAATACCCAAACTATGTTTGAATCATGTCAAAATATATAAAAACATTTCTTACATAAAAATACATATTTTCAAAATTTCAAATAGTTTTTTGAGAAATATTTTGTACATATTTTTGTTGTCTTAATATTTTAATCTTGTAATGTAAGGTAGTTTAGCTAGTTTTATTCAACCTGACTTGAAATTTATTCATTAAAAATAAAAGTTATGATAAATCAAAAAAGTTATAAATCAAGAGATCTGATTTGATCTTTCTAATATAAATCAAGAGAATAATAAGAACGTTCAAATTTTGAAAATTTCATCCAAGTCCATTGACCAACTGGATATTTTTTATTTTAGAGAAAAGTCTTTCTTTATAATTTGATCATTTTAGATTCAAGTTTATCTATAAGTCTTCATCACACTTTTGAATCCTTAAAGAGAAAAATAATTCGAACCATTCCAAATTTTATTGTTCTCTAAAGAACATTTTAATTTAAATTTTTTAGAAAAATATCCCAAGAGATGTAAGAATCTAATAGAAAATATTTGAAAAATTTTAATATTCGTAAAACTTTAAAATCTTTACTTTAAATGAGGGTAAATTTTGACCCTGAAAAAAGTGATCAAAGGCTTATTTTTTGAATTTTGGGTGTATTGATTGCCTTTAAAAATAAAACTACATTTCAGGATAGTAAAACTTTTACACCCAAAGTAAGAATTAACCGATTCTCAATTTTCATCTCATCTAAATTAGTGGAAGTCTGTAAGTTAATTTAGTATTTTTGAATATTTCTCATTTGAAGTATTTTAATATTTGAGCTCAAAATTTTGGTTTATATATATTCAGTTTAGGAACGTAGGTATTTCATTTAAATTAATCTTTTGGTTACTTTCAAGCAGCTTCCATCAAGATCCAGTGTTTATCATCTAACTTTTTCAGCATATGACATTATAGTCGTTTCTCGAAATTAGAGGAGAAGTACTCGAAATTAGTAGAGAGCTGTACAAAATTAATGAATAGCTATACAAAAAACGAAATAAGCATAGACGAAAAACATATATAATTATTCGAAATTGTTAGAATCCTTGTTCAAAATAAGTCCACACTTTTACATAATAGAGAGAATGCTTAATTACAGGTCTTGAGCTGTACAAAATTAGTGAATAGCTTTACGTATTGGACCATTGTTTATTCGTAATTAGTGCAGACTTAGTCAATATTAGTGTTTCAACTGATCGAATTTAGGAGAATTAAAATTTTTACGATATATTGACTTAAATTCATTGATTAAATCATAAATAACAACTTTTCAATGATAAAATCATCTATTTAGTTAGTTAGAGCTTCTTTCTTATGAAAATTATATTTCAATCAATGGATTTTATCAACTTTATAGTCTATATTTTTGATAAATAAGTTTCAATAAACACAATTTGTTATAAACCTTATAAACTTTTCATTAAATATTCAATCTGCTCTAAAGGGTTCTTCCCTAAGAGCTCTACTCATGAATTTCAACATATTTTCATAATAAGGAGAAAAATCGTTGTCTTGTATTCTTGCTATTGAAATTTCAATATTGTTTGTGAGATCAACGTTGTTTCGTGTTCTGTACCTTTTGTAAATACTTTTCAATTGAGAAAAGGTTTGTTCAATTGGATTCAGCTGAAGGGAATAACGAGATAAGAATTTCACCATAATATCCTCTCTGAAAGAAGCCCGAAAGATATGAGATTTGTGAAATATAACATTATCCATTATCAAGGTTGCATTCATTGGAAGAGAAAAATTCAATTTCTGAACTATAAATTCTTGCAATATTCGACTGTTGCAAGCTCCGTCCATGGTTTCATATTCTAGAACTCTGTTTATTCCAATGACCATTAGCAATGTTTTGTTTCTTCTTCTTCGATCAGTATAAACAACTGGGCTTTCACCTAAAATGAACGATTATGATTATTATGATCTACCTGTTATACTCCAACCGTATTCTTTTTGTGTGTGTATATTGAAACCAGTCTCATCCAGGAAATAAAGATCATTTATATTCTGGCGGTTTTCTGTGTAAAACCAGTTTGCATAATTTTTACGTTGTTGTATAGTTTCCTCGTCGTCTTTGCTTCACTTCGAGTGAGCAAACAATCATTTCTAATTTCATTAAGGAATCTTGCCTTTGTTTCTTGAGGTATTGTTTTAGCCTTGCGTCCACATTTTTGGCATTCATAAGCATGGTAGTTTCCAGTCTCATGAGAGAAAGCCTTCTTTCTCAATTTATAAGCTGTACTTTTAGAACAGTTCAGTGAGCTCGTTACATTTTCAATGTCCCCATTGTTGTTTAGAATATTGACACCAATTTTTTTTTGAATTTTCGAATTGTCTATTAAAGCTCTGTTCATGTGACCCAAATTGGTCAATGACCAATAGTCATCAAGTAATAGTAAATTAGTCAATGAGTTGATTTCTATTGGAGGAAAGTCTTGTATAATTAAAAAATTTTAATTCTCCTAAATTCGATCAGTTGAAACACTAATATTGACTAAGTCTGCACTAATTACGAATAAACAATGGTCCAATACGTAAAGCTATTCACTAATTTTGTACAGCTCAAGACCTGTAATTAAGCATTCTCTCTATTATGTAAAAGTGTGGACTTATTTTGAACAAGGATTCTAACAATTTCGAATAATTATATATGTTTTTCGTCTATGCTTATTTCGTTTTTTGTATAGCTATTCATTAATTTTGTACAGCTCTATATCAATTTTGTACAGCTCTCTACTAATTTCGAGTACTTCTCCTCTAATTTCGAGAAACGACTATAATACTAGTCTCAAAAAGACATCATTTATGTGGAAGAATGATAGGCTATCATTAACCCTTTCGATACCATAACTGAACGAATAAAGTTTCAGGCTTAATTCTCTCACAGAATTACCTAAAATGTGATGATAAAAAACATTTACTAGGAAAAAATTCTATGAAAATTTTTTCTTAAACATAATTTCATCAGGGTCTGATTTATATTGAAATTCCCATCTACTGGTGAGTAATTTAGAGTGAAACTTTGCCAATGAAGGGATTTTTTTGAAAGTTAATTGTTTCAAATACTCAATTAATGTCAAAAAGGATATCTTTTAAATTTCATTCGATCTTATTGAATATCTAAGGTTAAAATGGGGGGGGTTGAAAATTGCCCCATTTTCACGAGACTATTGATGGAACTGCTCATTGATTTCATGCATAAAAAATATACCTTGTTTTGGATTAACTATTTAGCTTCTACGGAAATTATTATTATTATCTCTGAACATTGATAAGTTTAATCATTTCGATCAAAAAGAATCATGAATTAAGGAATTCTACTTCCTTCGATAAAAATTTAAATATCTATGGCATTATTATGCCTGGCTAGTAAAAATATAGCATGATAGCAAACTAAGATAGTTTGTGATACTAAGAATTTTTAATTTTCAATAAAGAGTCAATATTTTTAATTTTGGGACCATTTTCCTTCATGATTATTGAAAAATTCAGATGATTCAATTTCCAACAACACTATCGACTAAATATTTTTTTTGCTCAATAATAATCATCAAAATTTTATTGCTTTAGAGAGAAGCTTTGAGCGAGTACATAGTGAGTGAAATATCTTACTCATAGTCTTGAGACTTCAGATTGTCATTCTTCCTTCGAAATTTTTTTGTCTTAAAGAAATGGTCTAGGCACCAAATGTGATTTATTTCTGAACGATAGTATTGCCAAACTTTGTCAGTAGGAACATTTGCTCATAGTTATAATTAGGTCTATTTTTTGTTGCCCATTGTCGTTTTTTGCTTTTTTCAAAACTTTTCTTCTCAATAATTTCAGGTTGGGTAGAGCACCGCCTTTTTTCTAATGGATTTTTGCAAAGTTGCAGAAGTTTGTTCAATTCCGATAAATAAACTTAAACCTATTTTTTTTAATTCTCAAATATTTGTGGATTCCGAGTAAAATATATCCAAAAATAAAGAAATGGTACAGGTGGTTTTGTTATTTGGCCGAAAATATTACTAATGCAAGTTAACATTGTGGGCTTCAATCTAGACTTTAATTGATACAGAAACCTATCAAACTGGTAGAGTTATGAGGGTTCAAAAAATTGGAAAAGGGAAATATATGTCCATCGGGACCGAAGGGGTCAAATAAAAAATTTCACTATCAAATAATATCTTATTATATTGTCTGATATATTTTTATTTTTCAGATTCCTCATTTGGAAAGCTCTGTTTGAATAAACTAAAATCACTTTATTTTGATCGAATTTGAAAATAATCTTTTTCATCACTATAAATGAAACAGAAGATTAGAAAATTTTTAAAGATACACTTGAGATTTATTTTGCAAATTTGCGATTTCCAGTCTTGGTCTGAATCTGTTTGTGCTCTTCAGAAGAATTCGAAAGATGTATAAAACCTCTTCATATACTGTAGAGGACTTCTCAACTCCTTAGCATATTTAACCAAATATACAAGCATTTTAAGTATTGAAAGCTGAGTTTGAAAATGTATTTAAAAATACTCCAACTTTTCTGGAAGAGAAGGTAGATATTTTGCATGTTATAGATATAATAAATAATTTACATCGGTTAATCGGGATGGGTTAGTGAGTATAGTACCTACCTTAGTTAAAATCTAATATAATTCCACCCCGTGCTCAAATATTAACCCCCTCGACTTTTTTGAGAATTTCTATCTTTGTTCTCAGATAGTTCTGAGAATAGATTTTTGCATAAATATAATTAATCCTCTCTATCTGTTTATTACTAAAATCTATTCGAGAATTGTAATGTTTATAGTTTTAAAAATTGAGCTGTACTCTTATATACTGGTTTGTACCAAAATTAAAAGTATGAAAAATTTACTGAATTTGATTTCAGCCACTTTTTCCTATGATAGATGCTTAAATATTTTTCTTGAACACCGCAAGGGATTGGTTTTCTTTCCATCGATGTCGAAAAGCCCTTAGTCTCTTTGTCATTCAGGAAAATTACTGCAAAACAAGAGGGGCAAATCTTCTATAGATTAGCCGCTATTTCTACCAAAAGCCTCGAAATCTTCGATGACTAGTTGAAAGTAAAAGAATATAAAATTTAATAGATTTTTTAAAGTGAAGATTGAGGTATTGTGATCTATTGAAATTAATCCAATCTATAGGAAATATTTTTTTGTTCCATGATGAAATCTGAAATCTTCAATAAAAATTAGTAAAAGTAGTTTTTATTGGATTATAACCAACCTTTTTCCAAAGCCTCTTCCAGACATTTTGGTACTGAGATAGTCAAGTACCCTCTTCAGTGGATGAGACGCTTTTAATCTGAACTCTTTTTAATTTTATCTAAAAACCTTAGTATTCCTATTGGTCCAGATCCAAAAAAACCCTTTAAAATAAAGTAAACTTTAAAAACCAATCAGATGATCTGTGAAATCGAAGTATGAAATTTAAAAGCTTTAAAATTTTTCCCACCCTTGCTTGGACAAGGTTTAGTGATAAGATTCTTAGTGATAATTTCTTAGAAGGAATCAAGACAAACTAAATTAAAATAATCAAGAGAGGAAAGCACTTCACGAGAATTGATGGAAACCTAGGTGCAATTATTAAATTTATTATTATGAAAAAGAAAGTCTTCAAATTTTATCTTGACTATCTAAAAATTCCTTGTTGTCGATTAAATGTTGGTTATATTCCAATTAAATCTACTTTTACTAATTTTTATTATTCTGAATCAATAATTCAGGTAACTTTTCAATTATTTAAATAGAAACAAATGATATTAACACCAAATGCACATTTCTTAAAGAGTTAAATAATTGAATGAAAACAATCACGATGATTGAAAATCAATCAGGTCGACTCGAGCTCTTTGATTACAGTAAAAATATTTCTATTGAAACATCTTATTTTTATTGAAACACAAATATTTGCTCCCTGATTAAGTGAATTTTCACATTTTCACAAAAACTCACTTTTTTCCTATCTATATGTATAGAAATCACTTGCTGCATTCTGATTGGTCGAGACTATAATATAGTAAAAACTTTACAAAATGAGATGAAAATTTCAATTTTCTGGTAAGTTTGGATTTCTCTCCATTGTTGCTATTTGTTGGAGGGTTTTGGTGTTTTTTCAGCTTGCATTTATTCATAATTCTTAAACTTTTTCATTATTTGTAAATTATTATTTTCATTCAATTATTTAACTCTTATCATTTTTAAAGTGATACCACTGATGATCCTTTAAGAAATTTGCATTTGGTGTTAATATATCTTTTACTTCTATTTAAATTTTTATTAATTCAATCCATTTTGTTTCATCGATTCATGAACTCCTAATTGCATAATAAAAAATTGGTTTTCTCTTTCAAATATTCACAACTTTGAAAAATTCAACATGTCAGTAAGTTGGAAAAAGTTTTCTAAAATTCTTTATTTCTGGATGAGTAAATTATAATTAGAGGGCCAAAATTGCTAAAAGTTACTGCAAAGTAGCCAACTCAAATTTTCTAAAGAGATAAGCAAAATTGATCTGAAAACAAGTGTAGGATGGAATCCATCAAGAATTGACCATATATGGACATGGGAAATATTCACTCCTCACAGCTGGTGTATTGACCAATGAATTCATGTTTAGTAAAGCTGTTCTGGAAATAGTCTTCGCATTAGATTTGACCATGACGCTAAATTTGCGATTTTCTGCTTAATTTTTACGATCCGGACCAATCAGAAAAATCTTCCATAAACTGCGAAGAGTGAAGATCAGTCAGGTGAATAAAAATAATTTTTTTTTGATCGAGATCAGACCTCAAAAAATGGATCAAAATCATGGAAAAAAATTTTTTTTACACTTTCGCCATAGTAAATTTATTTTACGTGTTAGAAATCTGAAAATGAGAAAATCAGAATTTTTGGAAAAAAGTGATCGACTCAAAAAATCCGATCAGATCAAGGAGAAAAAATTTTTTTTCGTTACGACCAGTTGATCGAAGATCGTTTCGAATTCCGGGAGCGGCACAATCATTTATAAAATTATTTTTACTTTAATGAGGTTTAATTTCAAGTATTTTGATAATTCGTGAATATAAAATTTTTCGGTAATGGTAAAGAAAGGCTGCACAAAAATTTTCCCTGCCCCAAAATTTTTCCAAGTTCAAAAGAAAGTATATCAATGTGTCTATCACACACTCCTTTTGTACCCTTCTTTGTCATGATGATTGGTTATTTATCCTACAAAATTGGAAAAGTTATCCTTTTCAAAGTTAAATAACTCTGATTCTGAATGAGATATTCGAAAAATTCAAAGAGCAATTATGCTTAAAATTTTCTCCTCTATAAAATGGTATAAGTATCAAAATTAGAACTCGACTAATAAGAAGAATAGAATTTCAGACATCATCATGACAAAGAAGGGTACAAAAGGAGTGTGTGATTGACACATTGATATACTTTCTTTTGAACTTGGAAAAATTTTGGGGCAGGGAAAATTTTTGTGCAGCCTTTCTTTACCATTACCAATTTCAATTAAGTTTTAATTTCATTTTGTATCAAAATATTACTAAAAAATAGCGATTTCAACGTAATTTTTATCATTAATAAAAGATTTATGAAACGTCTACTTTTGAGTAAATAAATAAAAATAATAATTGTTCAAAAATTCATAAAGAAAGAATTTATTCTGAATAATTTGATCACAAATTTGTAATAAATAACATTTAAAATAGAAAAATATGTTTATTATAAGAAAATCTAATAACAGGTATGCTTGCCTCGCATATCAATGCAGTTTTTCAGTCTTCGTGGCATTGACTTGACAAGTGACTTGCTCTTCTTTAATAAATCTATCATTCAGCTCGTTAACCTTCGCTATGATGTCGTTCGAGCTATTGATACCTGACACCTTGTACCATTGTTGTACCATTGTCCTGTTTCACATAAAGTGGGTTTAGTAATTGGCCTAGGAAAGAGGATAAGAAGGATAGCAAGTCCAGAGGAAATACCTAAAGAAATAGAGAACATGAAGTCGAGTTTATTGGAAAACGGTTATCCTAATAAATTTGTGGACAAATTTATCAACTTGTCAGATGATAGAGATGTCGTTGAAAACACAGATGAAGTGGAGAAGACCAAAATTTTCATGAAACTTAATTTCAAAGGAGATGGTTTTAGTAATGATTTAATGAGAAAGTTAACTGATCTCATCAATCAACATTATAACAACATACAATTGAAAATTGTATTTAAAACTCAGAGATTGTTTAACCTAATTCATAAAGATTTACTGAAACCTGAAGAAAAAACTCTATTGATTTATAAATTCCAATGTGACTGCGGATCTTCTTATATAGGACGTACAATTAGGAAGCTGTCAACTAGAGGGAACGATCATCTTAAGAAAGACACAGCGGTGACCAGGCATCTAAGACAGGAAGGGCATGAAGCTTCAATCTCAAACTTTTCTATTTTATACAAAAATGCAGGGGATGACAGTACAGACGTTTGGGTGAAGGAGAAATTCTTCATAAATAGATATAAACCAAACTTATGTGTTCAAAAAAACTATTCGTATAATCTTCAACTACCTTGGCCTATGTGAGCTTTTTCACTTTTCTCTCCACTGTTGCTACTTATTGGAGAGTTTTGGTGTTTTTTGAGCTTACATTATATTCTTCTTTGACATTTACTATTTCTTTCATAATTTGTAAAATATTATTTTAATGAATTCTTAACTTTTATCATTTTTAAAGTATTGCCACTGATGATGCTTTGTGAAATGTACATATGGCCCCAATATATATCTTTTTTCTAATTTTTCAAACAGATAAATTGAAAAAACATTTCTGATCTAGCTGTATGGATTATTATTATTATCCATCAAGATTCTTAATGTTCTGTTGCCAAATCCGGGATAATTTCTCAAGTTTTCAGCAATAAATTCCTGAAAGGTGAATTGATTTACCTTTTGAGGAACTGGTGTGAATACAGGCTTCCTGCCGTACATCATAGTGACTAGAAACATTTGTTTAGCTCAAAACTTAGATTTTTGTATGACTTTCGTATTTTTCCTGTTAAAGCTTTTTGAAATGATTACTTTTCCATTGCCAATTAGCTTGCGGCTTTGGAAAGTTACTTCATCAGCAAATATAATTCTTTTCCAAAACGACTCAGGATGATTCAAATAAAGATTAGAAAAGCTCATTCTGTTTTGAATATTCTTCTTGGAAAGGATTTGTCTTATCAATCCATTAACAAGATGAAAACCAACTTTTCGGACGTTGCTTAAATAATTTAATCATTAATCTTACTCATAAAATGTTTTGTATTTCACTTCTGGATAAAAGGACTGATGAATTTCTTTTATCGTATTGTAATGATACCTTTTAAGCATCATACCTAAGCGAACTTTTTGCCTTTGAGAGAAAATAGCCTTTCTTCCACTTGATTTGAATCCTCCTCTAACTGCTCCAGCCAAGACTTTCTGAATGGTTCTAATCGATCGATTAAAACTGTCGGCAATAATTTCAACGGAACTTAATCCCATTGTCCTTGTCCCCAGATCGATTTTTCTCACAATTTTAAAGGTCTCCAAAATTTTTAATAATGAATCATCAGATCTCAAAATCTTATAAACTTAAATTTAATTCCTTATTTTTATGATTTTGTCTTCATTTCTTTTAAAAAATGAATAGTTTCTTGGTTTCGGCATATGCGAAGACTATTTCCAGAACAGCTTTATATGTAGACGCTAATCAACCAGAAAGCGCCTAAATAAAATTTTAACCCTCGTCTTAAATTTTTTTTCTTATGGGGGGTTTCAATACAAAAATAAGATGAAAAATAACCCGAGATTTTAGGGTTAAAGAAAATATATATTTATTGACATGAAATTAATCGATTTTTCAATTTAAAAAGTCAATTAACAAATATTCATTTCTAAAAATAACCTGGAAAGGTTGCAAATTTTCTCATATGTGTGATGAAAAAAAATAATTTTGGACATGAAGAGTTTACTTTTTCTTAGAGATTTCTAGCTTCTCTTAAGCTCAATGGCCAAATTAAATATTGACAACATTCAGTTGCTTCAAAATTTCAAAGTACAAAAAGTAGCTTAATTTTGGCCAGATTTAATCTTTTTCAGAAATTTTTTTTATATCAGCAATTCATGAGTTTATTTAATCTTGAGATAATATTCAGTTTTTTGCAAAAATAGTAAATTTTAATCTTCATATTTCTCAGGCTTATTTAGTAATTTTACGAAATATATATAGTTTTGATTATTGATAAAGAAATTCACGGAATCTTTTTGTTCTTTCATTGTATAATGGAACTTATTATTTTCTAATCAGATTTTTTTATTAATATCATATCATTTTTCAAAGGGATATTTAAGCTATTTGACCGACGTAAGAATCAGTTAAGTTAGCTAATCATGACTATTAAAAATGTTAAGAATATTCCCAGCTTCATTCTTAATGTGAGTTTCATATAGATACAAAATATACACCTAATTAATATGAAGATGGGAATTTATGCTCTTTACGAAATTATGAATTTTTTCATCAAGAAATCGAGTTTGATCAAGATATTTTGGAATCTAGATCGTAGGTTCCACTTTCAAGATCTGAAGAGAAAAAATTTGAAAAAAATAAAATTTTAAGATAGTTATGGCATATTTCAAATCTAGCGATGGCGCCAGATTCCCATTTTTTTGAACTTTGAGTTAATAATTTTTGTTGATTTAAAAGTGAGAGAGTGATCAAAAGTTGATTTTTAGGATCATGATTAGTCAAAGAAATCAAATATGCTGATTCAGATTCTGAGAATCCGCCCCTCTTCTTGTGAAAATCGAATTTTGATTTTTTGAACATTTTCACTACTTGAAAATTGATGAAATTTTGATGATTCAAGATCCCTGGAAGTTGGCGAGTCCATTGAAATTTTCATGCTCATAACCGGTTTCTTTGACTAATCGTGATCCTAAAAATCAATTTTTGATCACTCTCTCACTTTTAAATCAACAAAAATTATCAACTCAAAGTTCAAAAAAATGGGAATTCGGCGCCATCGCTAGATTTGAGATATGTCATAACTTTCTTAAAATTTGATTTTTTTCAATTTTTTTTCTTTAGATCCTGAAAGTGGAACCTACGATCTAGATTCCAAAAAATCTTGTTCAAATTCGATTTCTTGATGAAAAAATTCATAGATTCGTAAAAAGCATAAATTCCCATCTTCATATTAATTAGCTTTATAAAAAGAACCCTTTATAATTACATACTTTTTAGATACAAGAAAAGGATTTTTATTCAACAAATTTTTATTCACGGCTCATCAATACTATTGATTGAATATTGAGACACAGTATAATATTGAAGAATGTAAGCCAAAAAAACACCCAAGCGCATCAAAATATAGCAACAAGGCCTGGGTAGCTGAAGATTATAAGAAAATTTTTTTGGAACACACAGACTTGGTTTAGAGTGATTGATAAAAAATATCTTCTTCGACAAAAAATCCATGCTGCCTTCTCTCGGAATTTTATACAAAATTTAAAAATTACAAATTCGATATTGTCATAATGTTAAATCAATAAAATCAACGAGTCCTCTCCTTACATCATTACCAAAACCGTCTCCTTAAAAATTGCTATCTTCTTCATCTCTGTCAATTCTATCATCCACATCATCAGACATATTGAGCAATAATAAAGATACAGTATGACCTCTATGATAGGTGTCAAAAAACTATCCCTCCCTCTCAAAGTGGTCAAAATTTTTCAAAATGCTGTTTTAGGTCACTCTATAAAGTCAAGGTGCTTCGATAATGTAGTACCGAATGATTATTGTGGTAGCAGCAATGCGTGGAATAAGTAATTACCCAAAAAAAGTTCGCTAAAATTAGATTTCAGGCGCCTACGAAAATAGTCTGCTTCTTTAAAAGCTTAAATTATAATTTTTCCATTAAAAATATACTACTTATAAGTAAATTTAGTCAAGATTCATTAATGATTTTAAGACAGTTTTGAGAAAAAATTGTCATCTTTAGCCACGGTAATTTCATCAAAGAACGTTACGCGATACTTCAGGGCTTTTCTATAATGTTTGTGCTTGACGTGACATTTTAATCAATATGAATAATCAATTGGCAAAAAAATTATAAAATGGGGTGGTATTGATATCTTCTCTATGATTGGTCCATCACTTGGTATTATTATTCTTTTAGGCTTTTAACAATGAAATAGGTCAGAAAAGTCGTTTATAAAAGCATATTCAATAGGTATGACGTAACAAGAATGATGTGAAATGGTACATTACATAATATAGTCCTATAAAATTGAAAAGTAATTTTTAGGCTTTTTGAGGCCCTAGGAATAACACTGAGATTTTCACGATACAGTTGTGCCACCACCCTATTTCAAACTATTGTTTCTGCCAGCCAATACGACTTCTGTATAGAGAACTGCTTTAAAAGCTCTGATATATGGAATATATCCCAAATGGAGATTAGGAGTAGATTTTGGATTTTCTTTTTCAAACATTTTGAAAATTCAAGCTTTGCAAAGTTGACTAGAAATATAGACGATTTGAATTTTTTGAGTTCTCATTCGATCATGTTCCTCACATAGTGATATAATAAACGTAAAGTTTCAATTTTTTTCATTCAACAGCAAAAGTTGATGATACTAATTTTAAGCAACTTTGGATTTCCTTATTCCCTTAGGCATGAGATGTTGATTTTTAAGCTTTGTTCTGATCAAAATTAACAGTTAGCTTGTTTTTCAATGAAATCTTTGACTACTAAGTGAAAAATCGTGTGAATAAAAATCGAGAACATTTTTCCTTGCCTTAAAATTAATACAATATTTTCACCTCTCTTGTGTCTTAATCTTGAATATCAGTAAGATCGTACGCTCTATATATCATTAGAATCGTCTCTTCAAGTTTGATCAGAAAATCCCTTTGGCTGAAAATCGAAAATTTGCAAAATCTATCGCTAATGGATATTGAATTCAGTTTTTTATTAAAAAGTAATTTTTTCAATTTATATTTCGAAGATTCTCTGTTCTTAGTTATAAATTATAATTCTTTACACTAAAATTAAAAAGGATTGACACCAACTTCATGCTAACGAACTTTAGTTTTAGAAAATAATTCATAAATTTTCTGTTTTTAAAGCTAGCTTTCATGAAAAACGTGAGAGAAAAATACGTAGCATGTTATACAGTACCTCTATAAAAAATTTCATAATTTCACTGTGACTAACAAACCTGTTTTTCACTTCTCTGCCTTCACCAAGTTGAAAAAAATAATGAATTAATATTGTGCAGTACTTCGCTTAACATAGTGGAGCTTAAGAATCTTTTCTTGCAAATTTAATTTCAAATTGAACAACTTAAATTATAACTTCTGCACTTTCTCAATAGGGCCCCATTCAGTTTAATTAGATTGAGGCTTTCGGTAAATGAGATCTTTGCAATAAACAAAAAAATAATGTTTGTAAATTTAAATGGCAGAAGGAGACCAACATGGATCTGATGCAAGTGAGTTTCTTTTTCTTATTAATTATTGATAAAACTCAAGAAAGTTAAAGCTTTGTCAGTTTCTGATGAAAAAACTTGAATCTTATTATCTAATGAGAATTATATACTTTTAATATTGAACTTTGGAATTTTTCGATTTCAAGATGGACTTGGTGAGTTCAAAGAGGCTTGAAGGCAGAATCAGAAACGAAAAATAAATCATACGCAATTTCTGTTAACATTTTGAACAGAACAAGCTTTAATTCAGTTGCTTGTTAAAAATAAAATCCTGTTTTACAAATAATTATGAAAAAGTGTTACATTTGTTCTGGTTTAAATAATTGTTTTGGATCCTACTTGAAAATACCTTTTTAAAATTATAATTATTCAATAAAGGTATATATTATTCTAAACATGAATAGACGCGTTTCGTCCTTATTGAGACTCCTCAGTATACCGTAGCCGAGAATCGAACCAGGATCAGATCCTACAGAGTTCTTATTTTCAGAATGGTTCTTATAAATTTAAATCTTGCGCCAAAATATTTTTACTTAGTATAAGTAAAATAACTACATTTAATGTTTTTATAGATAAAGTGATAGGATTTTACATTACATTCTATAGAAAGTGTGTGTGTGACCCACTCTATGTTCATTGTGATAGTGGGTGCGTATGTGTGAGTAGAAACCCCTATTCTATGTAAAAGGAGGAGAACAGTGTGACAGCTTTGATTGACATGTTTGTATTCACACCTATGTATGTACATTGTACAAATGGTCAACCCCATGACTAATCATGGGGACGGGTAATACCCGTCGGGTATGGGATTGGGAAAACGAAAAATGACTTTTTTGATTATTCATCTAAAATCATTCAAAATCTGAGACTGATTTCAAAATCGAATTTTAGCCATATATTTTCGAATAGAAGCTTGAAAATTCACTCTAAATTTTATTCTGAATATAATGGTACTAAATTTAAGTCTGACTGACTGATACTTTAGCTCTTTTTGCTACGGGCTCTTCCTGATATGATAGAGAAAAAAATCGAAGTGGAAATTAACCAGAATAAAAGACTGAGACTATCTACAATATTTCATCAACCTATCGTAGAATTTGAGATTCTGGTAGCAAAATATATTTGGGACCTTTGGAAATTTGTAGGAGGAATGTTGCTCGATTCTTATTGGCCGACAAATACTCAATTTCTATTGGTCTATTATTCATGAGATTTGGGGTAGAAATGGCATATAAGTAACTTTACAGAGCTTTCACCTGTATTATATTTATGGGATATTATAATTATTCAAGAAAGAAGTTGTGAGTTGTTGTTTATAATGCTGCCTTGAATTGAGATAACCAATTATTCAGAATGTCAAAATGAATATGCTATAATAGGATAAATGCTTCAAATGAGTTTTATAAGAAAACTTAATTTTATCTCAATTTAGAAAATAGTGGACCCCTAGACCGATTCCGGTGAATAACTATATAATTATACAAAAATTATTTTTTCCATTTTTTAGAAAGAAACTGCTGTTGAACACATTGTATGTATGAAATGTATTGTTTTGATCCGCACGAGTCCTTAATTTCAAATCCTGTAATCACTGATTATCTTGATGAAAAATAATTATCTACGTATATTGAACCTTGGCTAAATGTTACCAAGAAAGTAGCCAGTCGATATGAAGATGAATTCACTATTTTTACATTGCTAACTTTTCACTGGACAGTTAGGAACAGTAAATATATTTCGAAAATAAACCGATAAAATATCGAAATACAGGTGAGGGACCCGTTTTCTTTCCCATTCTGCTCTAACCATCCCTTGCGCCTTGGTTATATACCTAAATCAGCTGTATAAATAATTCAATCTGACGAAATTAAGGCTACTCAATTAAGTTTATAAAGTCTTATTTAATGATTAATAGTCATTTCTGATAGGAATTACAGTAGCTGTTGGAAAATTCTTGGCAATCAATATAAGATTAACAAAAATGGTGTTCGTTTCGCGATTTTAATGAAATTCCCTGATTCTCTTATGATGTTATCACTAATTTTATAAAATGAATAATTTAAAAAATCTAAATTTTATAAACACTATTTCAGGCATCTATGATATTTGGTGATAAAGTGAGTCATGAAAATATTGGAAATTGGAAAAATTTTTAACTTAATAACTTCAACCCCTTTTTCATTCAAGATTGGTCAAAATTAGGAAAAGATTGGTTAATCTCATCAATCAACATTACAATAATATACAATTGAAAATTGTATTTAAAACACAGATATTATTCAATTTGGTCCATAAGGATTTACTAAAACCTGAAGAAAACACTCTATTGAATTACAAATTTCAATGCACTTGTGGGGCTTCGTATATAGGACGAACTATAAGAAAACTTTCTACAAGATCCAGTGATCATTTGAAGAAAGACACAGCGGTTACAAGACATCTTAAACAAGAAAATCATACTGCCTCAACTTCGAATTTTTCTATTCTTTACAAAAGTCTTGGTGATGATAGCATAGATGTATGGGTGAAAGAGAAATTCTTTATTAATCTATACAAACCAAATCTATGCGTTCGGAAAAATTATTCCTACAATCTTCAACTACCGATGGAATGTGGCCGATGTGAGCTTTTTCACTTTTCTCTCCATTTCTGCTATTTATTGGAGAGTTTTGGTGTTTTTTTATTCTATTCTGTTTCTTAATCTTTTACTATTTCTTTGAGAATTTGTATATTATTATATTCATTGTCTTTTTAAAATTCTATCATTTTTAAAGTGACACTACTGATGATCCTTTGAGAAATGTACATTTAGTGATTTAATATATTCTCTTCCAACTTTTGAATTTTGAATTATGAACTTAAGAGGATTCTCGGACGTTTATGAAAATTTACGTGAATATTTACGAAGGTTTTGAAATGCAAAGTAATGAAATCACTGATCTTATTAGGATCTGTTGTACAAACGTTCCATTATCGTTTCGAAACAAAGTATTCATCCAGAAAGATGGGATAGCTATGGGTTCACCTCT
>SSNU01000258.1:16617-60122 GCA_012064415.1 Gyrodactylus bullatarudis | reverse complement strand
TAGAAGAAAAACGATTAAATTTTCGATTTTTAGAGATAGTAGAGTTTTTGAAAATTCTGTTAGAACCTTCAAGTTTATAAATTAAAGCCTTGAACACGTTAGTGCTAAGGGATTTTTTAAATTTAAAGAGAATATTAGAAATAGAAAAGTCAATATAGGAAATAGTAGATAAAAAATTATCGCATTTTTCAATAACGATTTCTAATGCAAATTATTTTCTGAATTTTATCAACTCACATTGTTCTTATTTTAGAAAATTACCAAAAGTTTGTATAGAATAAATTAAATCCCGTTTCACTTACTTTCTAATCAATTAATTTTGGTCAAGGTGAGTAAAGTAAATTTTAAGTCTAACTTACGGAACGATAGATATCTGGGACTTGTCTATTTCCTTATAAAAAGATATTTCAATTATGTTAAGTTTGTATACTTCAAGTTTATAAACAACCGAAAATTTATATAATTTTTTATTTTATAGTTGTATGATTTAAAAATAAAAAAGTTCTTAATGTATACCTAGTTAATATGAAGATAGAAATTTATGATCTTTAGAAAATTGGATCAAGAAGAGTCATAGATGAAAAGAATGATCCATTTTATCGGGTGATCATGCCAGTCTCTTCTGAACTCTATTAGCTAGAGATTCAAAGATTGCCTATTTTTTGGATCAAAAGATTACCTAATATTTTAATAGATAACTCCTAACCAAAATATAATTGCTTTAAAATAACCTTAGAATTTAGCGCATTAAGAATCGATATGATAGACAAAAGATTTTATTCTTCGGGGCTTTAATATCATTTTCGCCAACTAATTCTGGCTTTGATAAATTTTTATTGTCTCTTGGCTTTTAATATTTTTACTTGAAATAAATTATAGCAAATATAGATTACTTGATCTAGTTTGAATTCAACATTGTGCAGGAATTTATCTTTCGAATAAACGGATGCATCACCAGCTCCTTCAGTCAATTCAACTTGATATTCAATGAGAATTCCCATATACTTTGAAATGTAAATGTCTTTTCTGTAAAATGAAAATATTTTAAATAGTTGTGCTTGATAAAAATTAAACTCTTCCTACTAGAACCGAATCCTTTAATCTCAAATTTTAGTGCGGTTAGTTAGAGAATTAGCACTGTACATTGTACAGTGTACAATTAGTTGGAAATTACGTACTTCCTAAAATTAACGAGATAATCCAGAAAGTAGAATTCATTCTGGTGCCACTTAGGGTAGATAAAGATTTAGCATTGGTTACGAGACTTACCCATCTATCAAAAGTAGCTGTAGAAAATATTTTAGATGAGAGGTTCCATGAAAATATCGATTCAGATCTTACAGGTCTTTTGAAATTCTTTTTGTTTTCAATGACATAATATCAGTATGATTTTCCTTATTACTTACAGGCATCGATTGCCAAATCTATTATAATTGATAATTATCAATTTTGTTGATAAAAATTCAATTTAAATAACTAACAAATTCAAATTTATCGTTCTAATGAATAAATAAGTTTTTTTGAATGTTCAACAAACCGCATATTGTTGCTTGTATTATTAATCGGTAAAGTTTATTTTGAAATTCGAAATAAAACCCACATTGAAAAAGGTGAACTAAGAGATCAAAGAAAGCCATAAATTATGATTACTACCTGAAGTATATTTTCTTGCTGAAATGCAAATACAGTAGAGATAAGTTCCTGAATTAGATGTAAATTAAAAAGTTTATTTTTTCCAAAGATTTTTGGAAAAATATCAGAAAAATATGAGCAGAAATAATTTTTTTAATAAATCATTAATAATATCCACAGTCAGTGGGGTTAATATCCACATCACTTGTGCAATGAGTCACTAATGACTAATGTTCGTATTGTTTTGTAATGCAGTCACAGGACCCCGTAAGTCCCCCAAAAAATTTCTCACTTTCATGTAAATGTATGTAATTATGTATAAATTGATAATTTTGGAGATTTCGTGGATTTTTTAAAACAATCCCTTCTATTGCTAATTTTCAGATCATAATTTCAAGGATCTCGTTGAAAATTACTGGATCAGAATTTTAGGTGGAATTCAAAACTATTCACAGTTTTTCAGTGAGAGATGCATAGAAAAAATGAAATCAGATTTAGTGACCCCCCTTTTTTCTTCAGATCATCATAAAATTTGATCCCATTTTATTAATAATTTTTTCGACATAATCCGATCATAATGAAAATTTCACCAAGTAATCAACCAATAAGTCTTGTAAGATCCTGAAATTTTCTAAGAAATCCATATTATTTCCTCAAAAATATCAGCTTTTTTCATTTTCATTTCAACACACCTAAGGTTGGATCTCGTTTGATCTTGATTTTCTATATCACTTCGATAGTTATATAATTTTCAATCACAGCTTTAGAGACTTGAAGTAAATTTGGAATCGAATCAGCATTTTTGGTGGAGAAGATCCAAGGATAATACAAAAAGTTCAGGATCAAAGTCAAAATTTCATGTTTCGCTTACTAAAGGGTAGACTCGATTTTTGTAATTTTTTAACCGGTTCTTTAGCGGTCTTAAGTACTTTTTGCGTTTTAATTATTTTTTCATCATTCATTTCATAGAAAACGAGTTTTAATTGTTGAAATCATAGTTGAAAATATTTTTACTGGCTCACCATTCGTTTTTTTGTCTGAGAATAAGATTAACCTCTAAAACTCTTTATTCCTCACGAGTAATTTCCTACCATCAAGCTTGAAAGAATAAATTCCTCTAAACATGAATGAGATACTTTACCAATGAAAAAGCTTTCTAGAACCAAATTAATTTAAGATATTCGCTTAGTTCACTTTAAGCGCCATCAACAAAACAGCAGCGTATTTCTGAATAATAAACACGAAGGGAAAACTTTTGAGTCTAAAACTCACAATAACTATTGAGTTGAAACTAAGTAAAATAAATTAATAATCATGAATCTTGATACCTGTTGATTTTCTTTACATTTATTCACACAACTTCTGATGATCTTTTGATTTCTCCCAACATAACATTTTGATATTTTCCTTTTCCCCAGATCTATTTTCTCAAGGTTTTCAAGGGCTCGACACGGATCATTGGATCTTATATTCTATTCCTTATTTTATTCGTTGGAAAATAAATAGTTTTTTGGTTTCGGCATATGTGAAGACTATTTCCAGAATAGCTTTATAAAACAATTTGTAACGGTTCTTCCTCTATTATTCTATACGAATAATTCCATTTTTTTCGGTATTCTTTAGAACTAATTTATTCATTCTCAAATCTAAATTTTAAATTGATATAACTCTAACTGATTCTAACTATATTGAGATTTGAAAAATTTGTGCCCTTACCGAGTTATTCATGCCCCTCGAATATTCATATGTAAATTCCAATTCTTTCAAGATTATTATTCATCGAATAAAAACCTTATGTATCAAATAATATTTAGAATCCTCTTTTTAAAAATATTTTAGATTAACATAACCACTTAAAAGTAATATGATAATATTAAAAATATTTAGAATTATTTTGAATTAATGAATTTCATTAAAGCTAGTTGTAATATGAAGTTAAGGAATCTCTATTTTCTTCATCGAATTTGATTTTTTGATGATTTTAACTGATGATTCTAGATCCCTGAAAAATGACGAATTTATTTATAGATTTATGGTGATAATCTTTTTTCTTGTAATCCTATGATACTGCTATGAGATTAGAAATATGCCATAATTTCCTCAGAAATTGGTTTTTTCAAATACATATTGAGAAAGTGGGCTAAAAAATCGTTGAAAAAAGTGAGAATTTTGTAAAAATCATAGAATCTCACTTTCATATTAGGTGTTCGTTTATGAAAATTATTCATTTAAGAATATAAATGAATAACAGATTAACTAATTGAATGGTTGGTCTATTGGTCCAATTCGAAGCTCTCAGTATTACAGTCATTTTCCGAAATTATGTTAGGCTTCTTTACTAATTTCGAAAAACTGTCCATTAAAGTCGAAATAATTTCTCTGCATTTCGATAAACTCTCCATTATATTCGAATAAATCCTAACCTGCAATTATCTCATTCTCTTGATATTATAAAATTCGAGAAAATGTACACTAATTTTGTCAACGATTCCTCTAATATCGAAAAATTGTCCACTAATTTCGTAAAATGACTTTAATAATATCGAATTTATTGTTAGATTCTAAACTCATGTGGAAGGTTAGAGAACAAAATGCGTAAATTTGAGTGATAAACGTTGTATTTCGCCGGGTCTCTTCAGACTCTACCCCGGTTAACATATAAATACTATTACAATGCTCTATTTGGGACCTTCCATTGGTTCATTTTGGCTTCGCAACTTCTTTCACAAGGGTGGAGAGCTTGCTGGAAATTCATCTCTTGATCTGCTAATTACTTTTGCCTTTTGAGAAAGTTGTTAATCGGGGTAGAGTCTGAAGAGACCCAGCGAAATACAACGTTTATCACTCAAATTTACGCATGTTGTTCTCTAACCTTCCACATGAGTTTAGAATCTAACAATAATATTCTTGATGAGGTTCGACAATATTATCGTACAAATATCGAATTTATTAGTTTAATATCAAGAATATTTCGGTAGATAATTTTAAAATCATTTTGAAAATAATTTACTCTGATTGGAAAATAATTTGAAAATTGTCTGTCTTCTCTTTGCTGATTTTCCTAGAGAAAGAATTGAATATTTTATTAAAATCATTCTAATATTTTAATTATGGAATTTTTAATCAAACTCTGATATTGATAATTGTGATCTGATATCAAAAATCAAGATTTCCATGTAAAATTATTACTCATTTTTCTCTCTAGAAAGATGTAATTTTAAAAAACATTCATCGAAACATACGAAATTTTACTTATTTCTGTCAGAAGTTCATAATGACCTCGGCTAAAAAGTGAGAATAAGAATTCAATTGAATTTACTTACAAAAGTTCTGCATCACTGTTTGAGATCAAAATTAAGCATTTTTTGTATCGCTTTGAATCTTACAATTTTCCATCTTTGTAGAAATTTTCTTTCAATAAGAACTTGAAATACTTCTTAGCAGTTTCTATAAAATTCAAAAAAATAATCAAATATGAGAATCTAATGCCTAAATGTATTTATGTAATTTATTGAAATTTTTATTTTGATCATATAAACAAAAATCCGTCACGTACAATTTACATAATGATATAAACCTGATGATAGCCCAGATCTTATGATATTTAAAATAATTTCTATCATAATCTGACATTTTTATTTGGCAATATGAGAGATTTTCGTTGGTTTTTAACTTGCATTCTTACAATTTTAATTTTTTATAATTACTGTGAAAATTTTCCCATTATTATTACTCATAAATTATAACTAATGATTAATTATTAGGGCAGTAACTCAGAGGGCATATTTCTCAGAAAAATTAGCAAAAATGTATTTTAACCCTTTCGGTGCCGAGACTATTTCAAAATTTTTATAAGAACCAAAATTTAGCTATGAAGATACCAAGTTATTTGACCAAAAATATTACTAATGCAAGTTCACATTGTGGACTTCAATTTAAACTTTAATTGATCCAGAAACCTATCAAACTGGTAGAGTTATGAAGGTTCAAAAAAATTGAAAAAGAGACACATATGTCCATCGGCATCGAAAGGGTTAAGCAAAAGTATAGCAAAATTTTAATATTTAGCAAAAAATTTTCTTAGTATCAAATTTATTCAACTTCTATTTGCATACAATATAAAATATTTTTTTTATTTTCTTGTTTGAAATTCTTATTTTTTGAATAAGATATATCATCTCCTTTCACTTAGGAAAGATTCACAAAGTCTTATTATGATTTTTTCCAATAAAAAATAATAAGTTTAAGCCCAAGTTCAAGTCTAAGCATTTTCTATCGTAGGCTTGCGGAAAAAGATTAGCAATAAATGGGCATTGCATATCTTAATAGCAAGAAATAAACAAAATTATCTCGGCTATCAAAAGGCTAAGAAGAGCAAAATTTTTAGTGGCTAATTCGTATTAAAATTCTATTCATCATATCCAAAATAGCGAAATTAGCAAAGTTACTGCCCTACTAATTAACATTGCTGATGATGCCTGAAGAAATGTAAAATGTACATTTAATGGTTCCAATATTTAAAAAATACGTAATTAAAAATTTTAAAAATTAGAGTTACCGAAATTATTTGGGAATGTTAAACGTAAGCTTTTCATATCTTTAAAGTCTAAGATGGCATCATAGTCGCTGTCATTGATCTCCACCGAGGCACATTTGAGGCAAACTTGTAATCTGGCATAAGTTTTTTCTGATCTAGTAAATTACAAATTTATTCAACCAGTTATAATTTTTAAAAAA
Source organism: Gyrodactylus bullatarudis (assembly GCA_012064415.1). Taxonomy (NCBI): domain Eukaryota; kingdom Metazoa; phylum Platyhelminthes; class Monogenea; order Gyrodactylidea; family Gyrodactylidae; genus Gyrodactylus; species Gyrodactylus bullatarudis. Next base: position 53,753 of record SSNU01000258.1, on the reverse strand, counting down.
TTTAGTAAATAAAATTGGAATCAAATTCAACAGATAAATAAGCTTTATCAACTTTCTCAACCTTGCCTTCAGCATCAACCAATCAGATCAGAATATTGGGAATTCTATGAATTTTGCTCATTTTCTCCCGCCAGCCTGAATTCATTTTTGACAAATAGACCAACATATTTGAGGAGTATTCATGACTCTGATAACAGACCAGGGTAATATAGTGATCTCAAAATTATGATTCTTACTTTCCTTCTCAAGTACATGATTTATAAATACCAAACAGAAAATCTTGATTATTCAACGATTTTTTCGTTTCATTGACAGCAATTTCTCAATTTTTTTTTTTGAAATTGAAACATTTATATTTATTCATAGAAATGATTTGTACAAATAAGGGAACAGTGAAAGAGTGTTCAATGTGCCCGGTGTGGGAGGGTTTGAACCTAGGACCGAGAATAAGGGGTCCGAATGAGAGGTGAGATAATAATAATTTAATAATTTACTATTTAAAAAACTCTCCTTTGTTTCGAATGCTATAACAGCATCTTTGATAAATTAGTTCGAAAAATGATACACTTCTCAAAGGGGAATTTTTTTGTACTAGTGCATGGAACCTTTTCGTAGTTTCTTCCTTAAACGGCACCAGAGAATTTTTTGAGTTTACTTTCATAACATCAAGGAGATAAGGGTTAAGTAATCGTTTCTTAGATCATAATAAGGTCTCCAACACAGTTTTTCTTTATAACCTTGAAAACCAAGTGAAACTGCACTTGAGTTCAGTTCAAATTTTCATTATTCACATTTTTCCCGATTTCTAGCATCTTAAAAAAATCTTGCGATTATTAAATTTCGGTAACACTTCACTTCGGGTACAGCGAAAAACTCCATTTAGGGGGAGTTTTGCGTTAGCCAATGACCTGGGTGCAATACATTTCCTATTAAGTGCTATTCTTTTCTAATGTAGTCTATTCGAGTCTATGATTATATACAAATCCTCGAATACTATTATCCATACTTCACTTGAGGTACATTGAGCAAGCCTAATCATACAGGGCTTATTTCTGAATTAATTCAACAGTTTTTTCATAGAACTTGATTATTAATTTAGCTCAACTTTTTCTTGTTTATTACTCAAGTTATTAGAAGGTTTTTATGCTCAATATTTAGCCAACTTAAACTATCAAAGTCAATATTCTCATCTTAAATTAGGTTATTGACTAGATCGAATGAGGTTATCACTTTATTTTCAAGTAGACAATTCAAAAACCCTTGCCAGTGATTCCCTCTATGAGTAATACTCATTGATTATTCAATGAATACTATTCATATATCCTTTTTCCAAGAAACTCGGTGTATGGCGATTGTTCGATGAATATTTGCCTTCAACGAGTCATCTTGAAATTGACTGTGGAAGATTGATTCCCCTTTTAGGATTGAGAACTCCTTAGCGCATTTTAAACACCGCATCAGACTATAGTCTAGAGCTAGTGAATCGGAATGCTTTTATTTATTTCTTGAAGTATCGCATCTAGCAATAGAGTCTTATGCTAGATCATGTTTCAGATATCGTTCTCAGAAGGTTCATGTTGGTTAACAGAAAAATGAGAATTCTTGTCTAATGATTGACACTATAATTTTTATTGATCAATGATTTATCAAACTTTCAATTTAGGAAAAGGCTTTGAAAATATACAAAATTAAGGGTGAATTAATTCAGATATTAATTCAGATTTTTCCTATGTAAATGTATAGAAATCACTTGCTGCATTCTGATTGGTCGAGATAAATAATACTTAATTAGGGGGTAAAATATTCGTGTTTCAATAGAAATATTTTTACTGTAAGTCGTCTTTTTATCGCCAGGATATTCGCCTTGAATCACGACCCTTGATAGTCGAAAATGAAAGCCAATCACTAATCTAATTTTTATTCAACTTTTACTACACGACTCAAGAACAGTTACTAAAATGAAAAAATATGATCTGCCTACCTCTAAAAGCCAAACTGAGAATGGTAATTTTCCGATAAACTGATATTTCTTGTACTCACCCATGATATTCGATTCGCTAATTCATTATAATTTTAGAATATATAAAATTATTAGTTATTTGAGATTTAGACTAACAATTTTTTCAGATTTCTTAATAATTATTCATTAACTAAATTAATTACAATAGAAATATTCACGTAAATTTTCAAATAAGTCCGAAAATCCACATAAAATCATAATTGAAAAAGTAGAAAAAAGGATATATTAAGACCAAATGTACATTTCTCAAATGTTCATCAGTGTCTCTTTGATAATGATAAAAGTTAGAAGATGAATAAAAAAAATAATTTACAAATTATGAAAGAAATAGTAAAAGTTGACGAAAAATAGAATAAATGTAAGCTGAAAAAACACCAAAACTCTCCAATAAATAGCAACAGTGGAGAGAAAAGTGAAAAAGCTTACATAGGCCAAGGTAGTTGAAGGTTATAGGAATAATTCTTTTGAACACATAAGTCTGGTTTATATAAATTTATGAAGAATTTCTCCTTCACCCAAACGTCTGTACTGTCATCACTCGGGTTTTTGTATAAAATTGAAAAATTCGAAATTGAAGCCTCATGCCCTTCCTGTCTAAGATGCCTAGTTATCGCTGTATCTTTCTTAAGGTGATCGTTCCCTCTAGTTGACAACTTTCTGATTGTACGTCCTATATAAGAAGATCCGCAGTCACATTGAAATTTATAAATCAATAGTCTTCTCTTCAGGTCTCATTAAATCTTTGTAAATCAAATTGAACAATCTCTTTTAACCCTTTCGGTGCCGATGTCCATTTTTCAATTCTTTTGGACCTTCATAAACTGAAGCTCACAATGTGAACTTGCATTAGTAGTATTTTTGGCCAAATAACTAATAATAATAAATTTTGGTTTTTATAAAAATTGTGAAATAGTCTCGGCACCGAAAGGATTAAATAAAATTTTCAATTGTATCTTGTTATAGTGTTGATCGAAGAGATTTGTCAACTTTCTCCTTAAATCATTACTTAAAACCATCTCCTTTGAAATTAAGTTTCATGAAAATTTTCTTCAAATTTTACTATTTCTTTCATAATTTGTAAATTATTATTTTCATTCATTCATCTTTTAACTTTTATCATTATCAGAGAGCATTACTGATGAATCTTTGAGAAATGTGCATTTGGTGTTAATATATCCTTTTTCTACTTTCTCAAACTAATTTAACATACTTGAATATTCCAAATCTTCAATTTAATAGCAATTAAAATAAATTATTAATTTAATCTTAATCTGATTGATTATCTCCTTACAAATTGTATCCCTTTCTGTGTTTCAGTCTATAAAAATGGATTCAAGAGAACCAATTTCCAGAAAACATGAGAATTTTTCTGGCAAAACAAAATCACATGCATTTCGTGAATTGCTCAATGTAATGCCTTGAATGTGAAATGCGAAAAATTTGTTAACTAATCAGAGTTCTGGAATTCTATCATTTTTATTGGTTAAACGATTTTTCGTTTGAAAGATTTCAATGGGTTCAGAACCCTAGATGTTTAGAAGACTGTTTTAATTTTGATAATATAATTTTAAAAATGCATTTTTACCTTTTCAAAGAAAACCTAAATGAAATTAGTTGAAATTAGGTTTTTTTATAATTTAAAATTTGTTATTACAAAGTATTTGTCAGAATTGTTTTCCTTTGAGTGCTATAACAACATTTAATTAATTTAATCTTTAATGAATTAGAATTACTTACATTAGTTTTTATATAACTCTAAAAACTGTTGAAGGAAAAGAATTTGACTCTTACCATGCCGAAATTTTTCTTATTTTTAATGATGGTTTTAGCCAAAAATAATTTTTCTTAATATAAATATAATAATTTATTTATTCGTCTTCATTCTTAAGGTATCGGTTCTGTTGAAGCAGATAGCAAGATCAAAAAGAATAAAAAGTTTTTGACATATAATGTATTTAAACCTTTTTTAGCTCACAGCAATCGTGTTTATAAAATAGCAGATGATAGACTAAGAAGAATTTCGGTTTTAGCTTTATTCGCATAATTTTAGACATACCATGTGCCACTTTGAATCACTTTTTAAAGTATTATGAGAAACATAAAAAATCTTACATTGATTCAAAAGTGAAACATTCATCGAAGGACCTAGAAATTGAAATTAGAAAATCTTTATAAGTCAAAAGGATCTAGATTTTAACTTTTGAAGTTTTAGCGATATTTTTTCTGTCATATGGTTTGTAAATACGATACAGCTAATTTAACCAAATTATTTTTAATTCAGTAGTTATTGATCAAAAATAGGCCCATTGCTAAAATGATATGTGATAGAGCTTTAAGGGTTAAAGTTTTTTTTTCCTCTGATGCAGTTTTTTCTTTCTCAATAAAGGTTGAGCTAGAGAAGATGAATTACCTTTGATTTGCAAAGTTTCCATTGAAGACAAAAGTTAATCAGGCTGGTAGTTTATCAATCAATTATACTTCGAAATGTTTTTCTTAGTTAAATGTACCAAAAAGAAAAATAAATCTCACTTTGGAAGTCTAAAAAAAATTCCATGACAAAATTAAATCGCATTTTGAACAGTTAGTAATTTTTTTTGTATAAAAGGGATCATTTCGGAGGTGAAGCTACATGTTTCCTTTTTCTAATAAGCATAGTCACTGCAGTGTCCTTGTTCAGATGTTCATTTGATCTTTCACACAACTTTCTAATCATTCTACCCTGACAGTTTCATTGAAATTTATAGATGGGAAGATTTGTCGTTAAGACTCAATTAATTTTTCTCTCCCAAAAAAGTTCAGAATAGAAATATAGCGCCAGTATTACTCTTTTATTCTTCTGCTTAATGAGATTTTATAAAGTATTTACTGCAGATTCCAAATGTGAATCCCATAAGTGGAGAGAAAGGGGTAAAAGCTCACAGAGACTAAGATAATTTTTCTGCGTGCTGAATATGAAATATAAGAATTTATGCTGCTTGTCTTGTAGTTACATCCATATTCTTCTTGACTAGAATTTGTAAACAGTTTTCTTATTGTCCATCCCAGTATTAAATATCCCAAAATTACTTTGAATTGATGAATTTGTCCAAACTTAACTTAAAAATCTCATTAGCCCTCGGACTTGCTATTTGTCTCATCCAATTCATTGAACCTGTTTTATGTGAAATCAGTGTGGTATAATAGATACCTACCAGTCTCATTCTTCTTGTGAGTATTTTCTGGGATTGATTTGTCTTCTTTTCTAGTTAGAAACTTCAATTATTTCTCCATAGTAATTTTGGTAACACTTTGGTAACTTCTAACGATTTTTTGATTTTAAGTGAAACTACTGAGGGTCCCGAAAAGAGGTTTTACTGGAGCAGAATTAGACTAGCAAACTGATTATTATTCCCATAAAATTTTTAAAAGATTCACCATTTTTCAGAGATCTTTGATTCTCAAAATGATCGAAGAATCAAAATTTCAATTTAGACTTAGCATAATTGATTTTCTTGTATAATTTTTCGCCACTCTCCCAGTTTTCAAATTTATTTTTACTATTTAGGTAGTTCAATCTTCAGATATTAATTTTTGTACCAGCTAATGAGTTTTTTTTCATAATGACCACATTCGGAATCTTCTGAAAATTCTACATGAAAATTTTGTAGAAAAAAATAATGAGTAGTTTAAAATATTATCATCACATAGGGTGTTCGATTTCTCAATATATAAAAGAATATGAAAAAATGTTGCTGAAAGTAAAAATGAGCAGGTATTTTAATTCGAGAAAAAGCAGTCTACCATTTTTATCCCTGATTCTGAGATGGATCAGTGAGGAAAATAATTATTATGGGGAATAACTTGAGCTTACTCCTTCGGTAGTAAGAGACAATCTCTATCTCGGATCACTTTATATAAAATATAAATTATTTTTATAAAACATAAAAAATAGAGAAAATGTATTAGCTTATGCCACAGAAATAATACTTGAATAATTATTTGGAACAAAAGTCTGGAATGAAACACTTAAAGATAATAATATTTTAACCAGAATTCTTCATTTCTTGACCCAGGGATAATAGATAATTTTTTATTTCATCATTAATAGAACTCAGAAATCAAATTCCTGGGTTAAATGTAACTTCCAAAATATTCGAACCCTTTTATTTGATCAATTAATAAGATCACTCAAAGATAGCTTGTATAGAATTAAATATTTTCATTTTAAAGTGACACCTTAAAATGATTTATCAAAGGATTAATCCTTTAAATTTCACACACCAATAAATTTTATGGTTTATTTCATAAATGTTTACTGTTTGACTATCACGAGACCTCTGTATTCAAATAAAAGTTCTTTATCATGATATTGAAAAAGAAAATTTTAAAAAATTATTTCTGCTTAATAGCATTTTGTATTCATTAGATAAGCGCGATAAACGTAATATATACTGAGTAAATATAACCTGAGAAATTAGGAGGACTAGTCAATTTTTGCTTTACCTTATTTATGTGGCTTATTTTAAAACTTACTAGAGAGTGGGGAAAATGTGATTGTCGATGTTGGTTTTGCAGAATTTATTTGTAAGCGATATAGGCCAGACTTTTTGAATTCTCTGGCACCGTAATTGTAGCATTCTCTTGTGAACAATCCAATAAGGTATTGGTCTCTAAATTTTAATTTGAATTATCATACTCTTGTCTTGAAGAGAAAGTACAGTCATTTTTTTCTACGCCTCGCAGCGAGGCCCTCGCTTATTATACCCTAACTAGTCTGATTTCTAGTAGAAGATTCCTTTCTTTCACATAGGCCCAATATTGTGATTATTTCCAGATAAAGATGAAATATTTGATTGAATATAAATTTTTATCATTTGGTACAATAAATATAAAATTTTTTAGTGAGAAAGATGACTAAATCAAGATTTCAAAAGATTTTAGGTCTCAATCTATTAGCTAAAGTAATAATTATAATTATTTTTATATTACACCAAAATATACTAACCCAAATAATTTGAGAAATCTTTCATTTTCCTTTGAAAAGTTTAAAATTAATTGAAAATCTATTCTATTGAGTTTACTTACTTTAAATGTTGTAACCTTCGAAAAAATTTCAAATTAAGTTTCTAATAAAATAAAATATTTTCTCACAAATTCAAAAAGCATATTCTAATTTAATTTGAGATAAGTAATAAATTAAGAGCAATGAACAAACTTACTTCAAAGAAAGGCTAAATATCAGAGGTAGATTTTACAAATTTCCAATTTTTAAGACATTAAAGAAGTAAAATATTTGCATTAATTCTTACAGAAAAGAGAAGAAAAATTCTCAAATTTTATTTTGTCAGAATATTTTTTTCAGAAAGTATTAAAAACAAACTAGGAACCCAAATATCTTATTTATAGCAAAGATTACTTGTATAGTAGTATTAAAGAACAACATTGATTGTTTTACTGATTAATAATTACTAATTATGATATAAGCCCGTGAAATATTGGATGCAATATTAAATTCTAAGCAAGATCAAAGAGACTAACTGATTTGCTTATAACTCGAGTTATCTCTAATCCCTAAATTGACGAATTTAGAAATAATTTTATTTAATTTTAAGATAAATTTACCATTTCATTCATCTGAAATAACTCAAATGATTCTTTTTGCAAATTAACCCACATAGATATATTCGTGAGATTCCTGTTTTGTAAGAAAGATTTCAAGTATCATACCAGTTTGAATAATTTCTAGCAAATTTTATAGGGAATTAAATTTGTTTTTATTAACTAGTTTTGCTCACATTCATGATGGTAAATAGAAAATTTGCATATTGCTTCATAAAAAAGTATTAAATCCTTATTGTTCTTTTACGAATTAATCAAACTTACACTCTCAGTTTTACTACATCAGATAATAACATGAATTGATTCTGTTTCAGATGTACTGAGATAGGCAAGTATATCGAGATCAAACTCCTCAATTTTCAACTATATTTTAAGAGTAAAGTTTTCGGGAAACAGTTGGATATAAATTAACTAGAATTTTAAAATGAGAAATTTTTTATAGCTCACGAGTTAATCAATCGAAGAGAAAATAAGAAATAATCTAAAAATCATTATGTCTTCATAAAAATAAATTATTTTCACAAACCTGGATTGAATTTCTTGAAAATCTCGTGAACTCTAAAATTTTTGGGTTAATTTGAACTGTCGTGAATTTTTCAATTTTTTTATTTTACTTGACTTTTGCATGACTTGGAAAAAAATTAAGTCTTTCTTAAAATTTTACATTACTCTTTAATCCTGGATTTGAGAAAAACTCAATATTCGGTTACACTAGAAACTTACACACCATCGTCTTTTTTACTAAAGGAGCGGATGAAAAATTGAATAGATTATTTCAGCAATTAGAAAATCAAGTAATTCTGATCAAAAAACGTATATCCTAAAGTCATTTTATTAAATATTTTTGTCTTCAGTATGTTAACAAAATTCTTTTTAGCAGAATTTTGCTTAGCAGGCATAATATAGATTCAATAGATTCAAAGAATGAAGTCAGATAGAAATTCTATCATAAATTAGATAGCAATGAAGATATAAAATATGAAAAGTTTTGATTTCTTTAAAATATTCTGTTCTTTCTTGCTTCATATCTTACAGAAAGTTCCTGGAAAATAGAAGAGATGAGAAAATTTGAAAAAATCTCAATTATGGAACAAACTTATAATCTTCTATCCTGAGATTGATTGAATTGACTTAAATCTTAACTTACTGCGTTTTATTAAATCTAAAAAAAGATTAGACTAAATTATAACTTTGTTGAATAATATTGAATATTTCGTATAAACTAAAATTTTGAGATAGGGATATTTTTTACCTTACTGTTTTTCAATCTTACCTGAACGGTATATCAGCAATTTTAATGTTTGAATCTGACGAAATAAAAAACAATAATTATATCAAGGAATCTTTCTTTAATGACTCACTGGGTTTTCGTTTCATATTGAGGAAACTTTTACTCAGTTCTTCGTCATTGCATTTCACTTTTAGAAAATATGTTTTGGGATTAGACTCAAAATATTCCTCTAACATTGTCATGACCAAGGTTGAATAGTCATTTTTAAATCTGAAACAGAGAAGGTTATTTAATTACACTAAAAAGTTATATTTTGCAATGAAAATACAGTACAGGTTCAACTGTTTAATCTGATTTTTTTCTAGAAAATTTTAGACAATAATACCCGTTTTTTCATAACAAATACTCTTTCAGTTGAGAGATGCTGAGTTATATAGGTTTTGAGCTGAGATATCGATAAGTTTTCCATTTTTGTAGAGAGAAGAAGAAAGTGATGCCAAGATTTTCACAAATAAGGCCTTTATTTCGGGCATACTCATCAGTGTGATACATGCCATATATATTAGGTTTTTAGAAAGAAAATGAACATCGAAAGGTTATTGGTTAAAATATCATTTTACATTACAATTGGCTCAAGTCTGTTACCAGCTCACCAATACTCTTTAGTTTTCACATTGACGATCAGTGCATTTTATGAAAATTTTGTCTCTTAACATATCTAAATCTAAAAATCCCTCACAATGAATATAAATAATACCCAACTTACCCAATATATTCGATATCCTAATAATATTTTTTACTTAAAATTTGATGGTGTAGTGATGGTGTCAAAGTTCCAATTTTAGTCAAAAATATCTCAAATTAGATATAATTACTTTCAAGTAGTCATATAAGATTTAGAGGCTTTTGATAGAAATAGTTTATCCGTAAGACTTAAATCACTTATACTAAATTGAAAATGATTAGGAGAAATATATTTAAGCATCTATCATGAGAAAAATGGCCGAAATCAAATTCAGCAAATTTTTCATCACATTAATTTTAATACGCGTTAATTCTAAAAATCACCCCAGAGTAAATTTTTTCTAATATTCGCCCTAAACATTTTTTTTAATAATAAGAAATAATTTAATTATTAATAATTATCTATCCTTTTTTCAGCGCTTGATATTTTACGGTTTTTGCACGGTCTTCCATATTTTTTATTTACTCTGTTACCTTCAAGTTCCGACTCCATTAGATTTTCGACGTCACGAAGCATGATAAGCTGCTTTCAAGGAGATTATTTTGTATTCATATGGGGCATACTTTTTAAAAACAACTTCTAACTTTTTAGCCACGGCATACAGATGTTAATAGGGATATTCATTAATTTTTGCAAACTACAAGGACATTGGAGTTTTGTGAACAACTCTTCTTATTTCACTCTTTCGATCTTGAGAAACAAGAAATAAATCTTCTTTAAGGATAGCAAAAATTTGTAAGAACCTAGATTCGCGTAAGGTTTTTTCCATCAAAGGTTATAAATAAGGAGAAAGTTCACTTTCAATTTTTCTGAAACTTATGTAGGTTGCATAAAGAATTTGAATCATTCAAGTTACACCATTCAATAAGAGGGGAATTTTGAAATGAAAATAATTGATTCGAGGTAAAGAGCTGAAAATTTCATTGGGGTGAATTTTGGAAAAAATTTTCCTTTGGGGTGTTTTTTGAAAAAAAAATTTTCCTGGTGATTTTTGGAATTAAACCTTTTAATACAAAATCATTGTTTCTTTTGCATAATAAATAGATTTCGGACCATATGTTTTATACATCATTCGATTTCTCTTGAAGAGTCCATTCAGATTCTGATACAGGCTAGAAATCAAAAATTTGCAAAATCTATCTCTAATGGATACTATCTTCATCATTACAGAAAATTCTTTATCATCAATTTCTTTCGCCTTTTGTCTTAAAGCTTTTGGAAATCCAAACTTTTTATTCACTTAGTTAATACAATTTAATTTCAGCTTCTTAACCATAACCCAGTCTTGATTTAAGTTTGAAAATAGATCAGATATCCAAACTTCGATTGAATTAATAGAGTGCTTCTTTTCGAGACTTGCTATAATTTTTTCATTGGGCTGGAATAAACGATCAGATTTATTAGAAGCAAAAATAAAAAAATTACAATATATTACATTAAATGTCCAATCCTGAATTTAACAAGTTAAGCATGAAGAGTTATACTCATCTTACCAAAATCAAAGAATGCTTAAAAGATTGTTACAGATAATAAAAAATCCTGTAGCTTACCTTTCTATCTGGCTAAAATGATATTTTTGATGGAAAAACTAATAATTTTTTGAGTTTACCTTTACAAGTACAATCTTAAATGAAAATCATATTTAAATTTTTAGTTCATATCTTGTATCTTGCCTCCTTATATGGGTCCAATAAACTCACAAGCATATTTTCATATGTACACTTGAAGTAAGTTTTATTTAATTTTTTAATCAATCCATTTAGATAGGGATTTATTGAAGTTAATCTAAAACTTATGATGAGAACGGAATGCAAAATAAACATGATTGATTTTCAATTCATATAACTAGCAAAATATTTGTGTTGGAACGAACTTTTTTCAGTAAATAGTTCTGGTAAAGAGAATCGTAAGTTTTTGACAACAAAAAAATATTTCAGCATTACTCACGTAGAATAATTTTGACTATTTAAAATAAAATAATATTTATTCAAAACCAAGAGGAAATCAGATTAATTCTCACAATGATAATTTCCACAATAAAAGAGATTATTTTCTAGGAAAAAAAAACAAATGTTATCATTTTGACCAAGCTTATTCCAGAGAATCAAAATTTATTCGAAAAATTTTTCTCATGAAGCCAGATTTTTACGTTATCTTATACACTCAATTTAATTTCTATTGCAAAAAACCATAATTTATTTAAATTTTACATTATTTCTTATAATTCGAAAATTTGGAATCTTACATATTCCTCTTCTGAATTTCTGGTATTAAAATATAAGGATTTTTAGTTATTTGAACTATGAGCCTTTAACAAACCTAGAAGAGATTTTAATTCTAGTATAGTTTCTATATTCTCTGAAATAAAATAATAGATTTAAAACTTTTATCTTAGAATAAGACCAAAAGAAATATTATAGCCAAAAATATCATAGATCTCAGTTAAGCTGTTTGGGAGTTGGCGAAGTTTTTTCCACCTCTTTATTCTTAACTTATTTATGATATTGCTTAAACAATTTTTTGATTGAACTTTCATGATGATACTAGTTTTATTATTTCATATATTACTTACGAAATATCAGAGAGAACCCTGAATTGAGCCAACTGAATAATTTTTAAAATCAGTTTAATTTGATTACTTACGGAATATTTCTGAGTTTCTCAATCATATAAGCTAATTGAAAAATTGAAATTCAGCAAAATCTAATTTACTAATATCCGGTGGAAAAATCATCTTTCGAACTCTTTTGAGCACCGTAGGACATCTGATTAAAAAATGATATGGTCCACTTTTTGACTCGAATATCGAATGACTGGCAAATGTTTTGAAGAATCCATTGATTATTTCCAATTTTCTATAGGAATTAAATTAATTTTGCTAAACAATTTTTAGTTAGAAATAAGAATAATCAAAAATTTATTTATTAACTCTATTTGCCCCCTCTTGTTTTGCAGTAATTTTTCTAAATGACAAAGAGACTAAGGGCTTTTTAACATCAATGAAATGAAAACGAATCCCTTACGGTAAAAAGACCTACACGATTTAAAGTAAACTTAGAGAGAAATAAGAGGGGGACAACTGTTCTCTAATTTAACCACTCCTTTTTCGTTTTATTTAAGGGTGTTTTCTTAGAGAAATTTTTTTCGAAAATTCCTTTCCAACCAATGCCAGAATAAAATTTTGCTTCTGGAGACAAATCTAATCAAATTTATAAAACAGACTTGATCAATTTTCATTTTGAATTTATTTATATTTAGAGTTGGGAATTTCACATCAACTTGGTGATTTTCAATTAAGTCAACATGTACTTTCATGATAAATTTCAATCAAAATTGACAAACCCTGTTATATCAATTAGCTAGAATAAAATTAAGTTTGAAATATTATTTGGATAATTTAATTAAATTTCCCATTACATGAGTATGTGATCCCTATAGGTGTCAAAATACATATAATTCAGAATAATTCTTACTGTATTTTCATTAGTATTCTTTTCAATTATTCTTCAAATTATTGAATTAACAAACTTTTGCCAACAAAATCTAAAAAATCGAAAATGTATTTACTTTGAAGAGTAAGTTAATAAGTGGCTTTTAGTGTCTGATTCGAAAGTTAATCATAGGTTATGACTAGGGTGACAAAAAATATGCAATTTAAAAAAAAACTAAATGTCATTTTCGAAAAAAATTTGTCGAAATATGTAGTTCATTTTTTTAGGTACTATTACTTCACAGTAGTTTTAATGGATAAAATGACAAATATTTCATAAAGTTCGTAAATGCTTTTTGCTTGAACACCTATTTTAATGATTGACTCTGAGAACCGATTCAATAACTTTAAATTGTACCAATGAGAGAGAAGTATGAAAATTAAAATTTCATCTTATTCTAATTGTTTCTGTTCAATCTGTTCACTACATAAGACCTTGTATCACATTTATCTCAATCAGCCTACTTTGTTTGAGAAGGGATGAAAAAATTGTTGCTTAGTTCTATAATATGCATAAAATAGTGTAAAATTATGCACTCAGAATAAAAATGTGATAAGCTTAAAAATATGTAAAATATGCGGTCTAAAAATTAGAATTTTTAAAAACAGTTTACATAACTCCATTCGCATTGGATTTCTAAAAGGGGTATATGACAGTTTTAAAAATATACAAAACATATTTTTTGTCGCATGACTCATAACTTTCTGATAAAAATAAATAATTTGCAAATAAATATAACTAAAAAAATCAACTTCTCACGATGCAGAATTTTTCCAGAACAAACTTTCGCTAGAATGACAAAAATATTTTTTTCTTATAGTAATTAGTCCAGATTCTTACACTTTGGAGAATTATATCAATTTCTATTGTGTCCTTTAAAAGAGCTTTAATTATTACTTTTATAAATAAAGTCAGATGTCTCAAAGCGTACATCATTTTCGAGATAGGTCTGTAAAAAGTATATCGATTTGATTAGGATGATATTAAAAATCATCAATAGTTATGAATATCTCAATAAACAAATACAAAATTTCTATGCATAAATTGAGAAATTTTTCTAAAAAATTATTATATATTAATTAATAGTTGACCTACTCTACAGTAGCGTTATTGATAAGAAAAACTTTCTAAAGTGTGATAAACTGGGTGTGTGATGAAGAAATGCACACTTGTTGTTCAATATATCTTTTATTCCAATTTTAAATATTTAAATTGATATTATATTTTAAAATTTAAATTTTCTTACAGGAAAATGAGCTATTTCTCCCTAAATAAATATATATACGATCAAGTTTCTTCATCTCATTAGAAGCTTACTCCATCAATATACTCCTTCAAAGGGTGCAAACATTTTTAATAACCCATAAAGTTTCACTGCATTCAAGTTGTTGAAAGGTTATAACATGTAAATATAGAAACGCTATAAACTCTAAAATTAATTTTATCGTATGAAATTAAATTTTTTTAATGTTTATCGTTAGATACTGATTTAAATTCCAGAAACTTACCATCATAGCGGAAAATAGATGTTGAAAACGAATCTGGAAAATATGATTTAAACGGCGAATATTATTTCATGCATACTAGATTCTCTTCACTGTGTCTTGAAAACAGAATTCGGGTAAATAAATTCAGATTTCTTAAGCATAAAACTCTACAACGTACATAGTATTAACGAAAATATTCATTATATGTTTTAGACTATTTGATGAATCAAGAAAGTTTATATATATTCACTCAGATATTTTTACAAATTCTTTTGAGTACATCATCAATATTTTCACATGTACGTAAAAGTCAAAATTCTCTACATCGAAACGATTCTTTCATATAGCTATGGTAATAATTAGTGGAACAGCCTAGTGATACATCATGAACTGCTAATGACCAAAAATTTCACAAGAGATTCATTGTGGTATTAACTGAATTGAATAAAAATCACAATTTCACGCAGAAAGTTTTAAAAATATAATACTTTTGAGGTTTCCAGTGGCTAGAATATGGATCTTAGAGAAAAATAAAAGCATGTAATCAGGATGAAAAACTACTGATTTTCTTATCGTTTTGCTAGTTGATATGAAAGGTGCATGTTATTACTTTCTTTATCAGTTAGTCAAAATTATCAAGATAAAATTCAAGATTGTATTATGATAATGAAACGTATGTAGTCAGCTCAAAAATTGTATTTTTCATGTGATAAATTTCTCAAAAACACACTCATCAATTTTTAGAACTAAGATTCTAAGTTTTACCATGACCTCGAAATGACCTTGATGGTCAAAAATTTTGAGAATACAAGTTTGCAGTATCTTATATAATAAATTGAAATCTATGATATTTTTATTTCTCTGATGAGCATAAATGAGAAGTTAAGTATATGAAATCTTTTGAAATATACAGCTCTTCTTCTCTTATTAATCAGACCATAACGGCCAAGGTGAAATTTTCAAAGTATTTAGGGAAATATCTCATTCAAGGTCAGAGAGAAACCAAACAACTCTGATATTTTGAAAATCACATTTATGATTAATGTGTTGGATTCTTTTTCTATGTACCGACAAAACTATACATCATCTGTAATGAATTTTAACCAATCAAATTATTCTTTCAGTAAATTTCATCATCATATTATACTTACTTGTAAAATGAGTGTGTTGCTCATAAGAGAATATATATCATTGCTTTTTCTTAGAGTGAAATTAAAGTTAACTCCAAATCCCTATTCATTATTTTATCAGAATAGTTTTGTGTTAGAATGGTTTCAAAAGCAGAATCGGCCTACAAGTTGTTCTTGTTTTTTTCAATCTTCTGCTACGGTTGGGCCAACCTTGGACTCATTCCTAACGTCAGTAACGGTAATTTATTCTTAAAGTCATTCAACTTTTATAGGAGCAGCTCGTGATGCTACATGGAACTCAGCAATAGCATTTTGTGTTCTGGGTCAAATTTTAGTATTCGCCATCCTCATTATTTTAGTGTTCGAATTGGTCAGTAATTCTTCAAGTACACTTACAATTATAACCCTTGTGCTCACTCTGCTAGCATGTAAGAAATCTTTGAAATAATATTATTTTAGTTTTATGTTATTGCATTGATGCTGGATGTATCTTCCGAGAAGCAACAAGCTCAAAGGTTTATGGTAATTGGGGTCGGGATTGGAATGTCGTTGCTGCCATATTCAGTGTCATGTCAGCTATTTATTATACTATTGGAGCCTTTTGCTCAAACTAAATTGTATTTCATTATAAATAAATTTTATAAATTATTTTAAAAAATATTTTTTCCTTGCAAAATGAATCGATAACATTAGTTAACTAATCCCCCCTCAAATGTATAATTCTAGATTTTCTCAAATAAGAATATATATAGAATACATTTTGAGCATCTGAAGAAAAATAAAACAGATTTCTATCTTGATATTAACTTTGTATATCATGGATAGAATTATATTCAATAAATGTGAGTGAGAATAATTACAACTGAGGTAGGGTGAGAATTAAAGATTTCGATAAAACAAGTTTCACTTTTTAATTCTCGATAATTTTATTAGAATCACAATAATGAGAAAGTTACCAATATTCATAACAGCACTGTTTTTTTTAATTGTGGCCATTTTATGTATCGTTGGATTAACTGTAGACTTACAAACTTCAGGTAAACTTTTTATTTGAATTTTTATAAATCTTTTTTTAGATCTCGATGATTTAACAGATATAAGGAAAGCATCGTTTTCTCTAATCTTAATTGGAGCTTGTTTATCCTTTTGTCTAATGATTTTATTGATGTGCAATGGATTTTTTGTTGAGTCTCGAGTCTGTCTTTTTGGCATGATCCCTTTGTGTTTCCTTGTATGTGAGTTAATTTATATAATAAATATTTCAAGGGATACTCATTTTAATTGGAACCATCATGGTTTACTCAAATCAAACAATGCCAGCTACACGGGAATCATTGCAAGAATATTTTAGAAGCCTAACTCTACATTCATTGTTGAATATTTTTAGAAATAATTGGTTCATGGGAACCTTTGCTTTAACATGTTGCTGGCTAACACTAATGGGATTAATCATAACTATTAGCGAATTTATTGATTAACAAAATTAATAGCTTTATCTTTGTTTCTTTAACATAATAAAGTTTTAATTTTCTATTATTAATTCAATAAATAAAATTTTGATCCAACATCGATTCTTTTATAAAACTTAGAAGATTCCTATGATGATATAAATTCATTATTATAATTGAGTGAAACTTAACTAACAGTGGCAGAAGATTCTCAATCACAAATTTCAATCAAGAATCGTTATGAAAAAATATTGATATTTGATTAATTCTCAAAATGAAGATATTCGAACAAACATAATCAACACTTTCTTCTGAAGAGATCAATTCTATTATTATTTTTAGTTCAGAAATCACTTGATGTAGATGAGTTTATATTATATGCTCTTAAACCTTAAAAGACAGCGAACCCTATTGGATATTGTAGTTAATATTAGAGTTTTATTACTAGTTTACCAATAATAATTTGTTTAAAGGAAATGTTAGGATTAACACAAGGATTTTAGCTATCATTAATACGAAAGAAATCTCTTTAATCATCTAAAACCTATTTTTAGGATACTGAGAACAAACGTAAATGATAAAATTTCCACTAGATTAAAGAAAGAATCGTTAAATGAAAAACTCTAAAAATCATGAGTATTCTCATTGCACTCATTTACGAATTTCATTAATTCTTTTTTAATGCACTGATTTATCATCCTTTCTTCGATATCAGTCGTAATCAGATGAAAATATACTCTCTTTGGATATTTTATTCTTTTCATCTGTACTTACTCAGAGGGTCCTGATTGAGGTTCTCTGTTGAAAATTTTCAGTCATTTAATATTCCAAAAAAAAGACAGTAGACAGACGTCGAAAGTTTAAATTTAATCAAAAATAAACTTTTTAAATTTTAAGCTTCATGAAGTTGAGATTTTGAAAAATTTATCGACTGTGACAATTCTGATCTCAACACTTTGTTATGCAATAAATCTTATTATCAGTGTACTTTTAACGACAATCAAAATTTTAATTTCTTACATTTCTGTGTGTAAGATAAATTGATTGATGTTATACCCATCTCTTCATCAGTGACAGAAGTTATTGGAAATTTTGAAATTAACTCTGTGGCTGATTGAAATATCTTCTCTGTATTTTGCAAGAATTTCTAGTAATTTTTAATAGTTTCAAATGCTTGCACAGAAATTATTTTCCAGTCTGAAATTTTGAAATCAATGTGTCAATCACACACCTTTTTTCGTTATGTTGGTTACTTATCCTACAAAATTAGTAAAATCTGATAGTATAAATATGAAAAACCACATCTTAACGAGCAGGAAAATCAACTAAAATATTATAAAAAGATTAGTAATTTAGTTTCACTAGTCAAATTGAAGCATACTTTTTAAAATCATTTTAATCCTTTTGTTAGCACCACGAATTACTATGGGACCAAGTTTTAAACTCACGCGATTTATTGGGCGAGTTATGTATGTATCTGTATAACTCACTAATTCTCATCAAAGTTCTTGCTGATTCTATGAAAATATAGTCAAATATTGTATTGAAAGAATATTTTTTTAAAATCAATTCCTGACGTTGTGGGAAAAAAGTAAGATAATTTTCTATCATGAAAACTCTTGAATATCCTATCTAAAGTTATACTGACTATTTTTTCAGTAGGATACTATTAGGTCTGAAGTATCGTCTTACCTACTGTAATATAAAATATTGCTTAGCATAATAATGTAAATCATGTTCACAGACATTTACTTAAATTTTATACGGTTTTTTAATTTGTATTTCTTGGTTTTTTGTTAATGAAGAAAAACTCTTTTTGATAATTTGAGTAGGTAAGGCTACAAATCAGTGATTTCTATTCTTAAACATTATTATTTGTCGGAATATTATTGGTGTATCAGTGCAATAAGAAACTCTAACAGTTGGTTCATCCTTTGTAAGTCTGCGGTAATTACCAAATTTCTCTAATAATTTTGCTCTTGTATAAATATATATAAAGATAAATAACATTGCCAGCTTGGAGTAATTTTAGTCAAGTTGATTCACCATGGAGTCGAAAAAAATTAACGGTGTCATGTTCTTCTTTAATTTGACCATAATTGTCTTGTGCATAATTGGATTGTCAGTGGATAACTATCTACGAGACGAATGGGGTGGAAGGACGCCATATCAAAATGCTGGTCTTGCTCTTATTATAATAGCCACATTCTTCCTTCTGGCTGATATGATCCTCAACATTCTCGGTATGACTGGTAGTGATATCAATCCTGCTGGTGTTGCATTGAGCTATTTCAGCTGTAAATCTCTTTTTAATTAATTTTTTTCAGTCATTTTAATTTTCATTGGAGCTATCGTCATCTATCCGTATAAATCACAAAGTTCTCTACTAGCTGTGCTATACACACAATTTGTTGACCTCTTTGCTGATAATTCGATATATCCTTTCATTAATGATTGGTATATGGGAACATTTGCTTTGGTCTGTGTTTGGCTGACATTCAAAGCATTTGTAATACTCATTGCAGAACTCACAGGAAATGATTAAATTCGTATTTATTAATGATTATAGTTATTATTTGTTTATTATAAATATATTTACATATAAAATTGGATTTTTCTTTAGTTTCTTTAAATTTAAATCGAGGTTTAGAAAAATGATTTTACAATGAATTAATTGTTAGCCTACTTTGAAAGCACAGTAGAACACTATGTGCAATAGATCGAAATTTTGTGCTGATTTCAGATCTGTAAATATATTTTCTAAGTTTTGTTTGGTTTTTGAGATAAATTGAAAAAACCGAATTTGAGAATTTAAAATAAAAAAATAATTTCAAACAATTAAATTTTCATTAAAATAAAAAATTCAATTAACTAATTAGGCATAATTAGAATCGAAATTTAATTTCCTTTCTAATGGTACCTAGAGTGTCGCCCAAAACAAAAGATTGCGCATTCCAGCTACATTTTTGTAGAAAGTTTTGTGATTTTGGAGTTAATTTTCTTCAAAAAATTTAACTTCAAACGCTCATATCTTTCAAGAAAAAGAGCTTTTTAGATATTTTCTTCGACTTCAAAGATCAAAATTTTATGCTCTTTCTGAAAAAATTGGTTAGAATTTACAAAATCATTTCGTTTTAGTATATTTTCGCCCCTTTTGATCCCACACTCAGTTATGGTCATATTCCCATTTTATACACTACTGTATTTTAATATAACTTCTACTGTTCGAATTAAGGTGAGAGATACATCAAACCGTAGCTAATTTATTTGAGTAGTTTTAACTATAGTTTCAAGATTTAGACTAGATTATGAAACGTACAGTCAGATCTATAAATATATCTTCAAAGACTTCAGATAAATAATAAGAAACTATTCGAGAACTATTTCGGTTATTTAATTTAACTTTAAATTTTTAATGTTTCTACTTCACAGTAAAGACACATTTTTATAGACTAATTCAAAATAAAATTTGAATTTTCGTTATACATCTTTTAAGGCTATCATAAAATTACCTGAAGAGAAGTGTTATCAACTTTTCTTCATCAGAAAATATGAAGAACTCTTTGACTTAATTTTGACTTGATCCAATCAATCTTAAAATTCTTGTGGCATGTTTTTAGGATTACTCCTAGAAATTTTCAGATTATTTTTTACGAAATCATGAAGTGTTCTCAGATTTAAACTCAGTGCTAATTTGAATCTATCTAACCTATCTAAATAACCTATCCACTCTGAATTTTTATGATTTTCGATTTCTGACGAGATTTTAAAAACCCCTATTTCATTCATTATAAATGCAGTGCGGTTTCTAAAGTAAACGACCGGATTCCACACATAAACCAAGAGCCACCAAATTTATTCAGAAGATTTTTTTTATTTTTGTAATTATTGTTTTTATTCATTTGTAATATAATACATATAATTTAAAATAAAATGTATTAAAATTTTTGATTTATTTATTCTGAAAAATTGTTAATCGAATTTCATTGTTTGATTAATAGATCTTGCTATGATCATCCTTCTAATTTCACTTGTCCCTGCACCAATTTCCAAAAGTTTAGCATCTCTCATAATCCTTTCAACAGGATACCATTTTGTGTATCCAGCACCACCTATGATGAAATTAATTTAATCTTCAACTCATTAAGGGATTTTCTTCGAATTCTATAGATAAAATCGAGATACTACTCATTTTTTCATATTATAATTATTGCAGCGATAAATTGATAGCTTAGTCCATATTTAATTTTTGGGGTCACTAGCATTTTATCTCTATAATTAGATGAGGAAAGTCACACACTTGTCTTAGGGATAAGATTTCGCATGTATTTATGAGCGAATAAAGTTGTGATCAAACATGTAGGGCAGAAGTAGACAAGTTTTGTCTTTAATGAAGCTGTAGCTTATTTTATAACTGGAGTAAATGCTATTTCCTGAATCAAATACAGGTGAGAACTGTATTTGTGAAGTATGGATTAACACCTCCATTAATTTTTAAATATTCACTTTTTTCAATAAATAAATAACTTGTTATTATACTTTGAAGTAGGTATGAAATTTTAACTAAAAATTTCAAAAAGTTGAAAATTAATTAATTCAATCAGAACTTATTAGTTGAAATCTAGTAATTCTATGGGAGAAAACGGGAATTATTAAAAAATGTTAGAAATCGATTTAATATAATTATGGATGCATGTCATTGATTGAATTCAAATTTTAAATCCAAAATTAAATTTTTATCAACAAACGAATTGATAAAAGGGGAATAAACAAGATCCTTAATTTCCTAGCCTGTTTTCCCAACTTGTCCAAACCAAATGAAAATTTTATCTGGTATGAAGCTTTTTAAAGTTATTGATTATTTTAATAAAAAAGTTTAATAACTGAATCACAGGCCAAATTATGGGTGGAAAAATCAATAATCAGAAATTTACCTAAAATTTGAATTGCTTTCAAGGCAACCTCAGTCGACTTTTCAGCGGCATACAAAATCGAACCAGCACAATCAAGATTAGTATCAGTTCCTTTTCCCAATGTTTCCTTACCACTCTTTTTTCTGTCATCTAACATTCTCGCTAACGAATAAGTATATGCTCTTGATGTTGACAAACTGACAGCCATATCAGCCATCAGCCATTGGATCATTTGATGTTCTCCGATAGTTTTGCCAAATGATTTTCTAGTTTGAGCATAGCTGAACGCACAATCACAAGCAGCTTGCATCAAACCTAGGGGCACTCCAGACAGTACTAATCTTTCAAAATCTAGACCTGACATCAGGATGAATGCGCCATTATTTTCTTTGCCCAATAGATTTTCTTTGGGTACTTCAACATTTTCAAAAATCAACTCTCCTGTATGAGAGCCTCGCATTCCTAGTTTCTCAATTTTCTGACCTATTGAAAATCCTTTAGATTTCTATTGAAGGAATATAGTCAATAAGAAATTACAGTTTCAACCAAGAAAGCTGAGATTCCCCGCTGAGGATTTGGATTATCGAGGTCAGTTCTTGCATAAACTAGGACAACATCTGAGTCTGGGCCATTAGTGATCCAAAATTTAGTTCCATTTATAACATAATGATCTCCTTTTTTCACAGCAGTTGTCTTCATATGCATAATATCTGAGCCATAATCTGCCTCACTCATAGCTAAACTCCCAATATATTCACCACTGATGAGCTTTGGAAGATAACGGCTACATTGATCTTCATTTCCATGTCTTGCAATTTGACCAATGCATAAGTTTGATTGAGCTCCATAACTTAATCCGATACTGCCAGATGCTCGAGATATTTCCTCCACTGCAAGACAATGATCGAAATAACCAAGATTTAATCCTCCATACTTTTCAGGTGCTGTAATTCCATGAAGACCCATAGATCCTAAATCTCGCCAAACTTCCTTAATGAATTTTGAATGAAAAATAATGATTGCCTTACACGAATATTCTCTAACTTATCAACTTCGTCAATTTTAGCAGCAATAGGAACAATTTTCTCATCACAAAACTTTTTGATATTCTCTCTGAATTCAATTTGATCTGGAGTCAGTCCAATCATCTCATTATTGATCGGATATGTTGCAAAGTTCCTAAAATAGTGTATTCTTGAAAAATAACTTCTTGTAATCATTTTTTTGATTTTAAATATTTTTCAAAAGCATAACTTAAATAAAAATGAATTTTAAAATTCTTCCAAGATTTTATGTTTAGTCCCGAAGTCAATCCAAATTTTTGATATTAGCTTACAAATGTATTGACATGGCTCTCTGTTGTGAAATAATCAGTCTATGGTGCTTCCCGATAACATTTTTGCTGTTTTTAGTAATCAGCAAAATATTTCTTAAGTTTCCAAGACTCTTACACAAAAAGAAAAATGGAAATTTTTCTATTTTTCATATTAGTCACAGGGGTGGAGCTGGAGAGGATACAGAAAATACCATTCAGTCTTTTCAGAAGTGATTTTTGATTTAATAATATTCTAGTGCTTTTAATATTCGAACAGACATGTTTGAAACAGATGTTCATTTAACGAAAGATGGTCAAGTTGTCACTATACACGATCAAGAACTTTTGCGCTTATTTAACTCTAACACCAAAGTCAGTGACTATGAATTCAAAGATCTGCCAGAATTCACAAAGCCATTACCCCTTTCATTTCCATCAAAAGCATTCAAAACACATTGCTTGTCTGATAAGTTTCCAAAAAAGGTACTACTTCTCGAAGAACTTTTTGAGACTTTTCCAAAGACTATGATTAATATTGATATTAAAATCAACAACGACGAGTTAATCGATAAAGTGTACAGACTCATCAAAAAGTACAAGCTGGAGGAGTATATTATATGGGGTAGCTTTAATCATGCGATATTCAGAAAGTTGAAGCCCAAGTATCCCGATATACAAACGTTCTGTTCATTTACTGATGCCTTGAAAACTATTTTCTTCTTTAATATCGGCCTATTACCTTTTATTCCGATAAACTATGAATACTTTGAATTTCCTCTATTTTCAATTATAATGTAAGTCTAAAGTTTTGATATTGTAATTATCTTTTCTTGAGTTACAATGTGAAACTTCTACTCTTACAATTACATCATCTTACAGAAATTAAATTGCTAATTAGTAGAAAACTAAATAAAAGGTAAGAACTGTGTGAGCGTGTATATATTTCTATGAAGAAATCCCAAGTCTAACAGAATTAAAATGAAACTTCGTTATTTCAATTAAATAACGTTTTTCCTCTGAAAATACGATTTTCATACTTTTATTTAACTATTTTTGAACCTTGAATTGATTGCTTTTCATTAATCACGCTATCGTATAATCTTGATTTTATAAAAAGTAAATTTACATTATTAATTATACAAACTCTAAATCATATTGATTAGCACTATCAAATGTCATTAATATTGTCAAATATGCCTTAACAATAATAATAATAAAATATATTTTTATTCTTAAAAGAAGTTCAGATTTCGATCTAATACCGCGTTATAGTAAAACTATCAACCGAATTCGAGATGCTATCATTTTCAAGTATGTTTTAAAAATTCACTCAAGTTTACTCTATTAAATGAAAAAAATAATTTCTCCCTAGGATTGCATTTAATAGGAACATGTTTAAACATTTGAACGATAGGGGTATTCCTGTAAGTTAAATCGATATTATAGTGTTTTGATTTACTTATTTATCTAAATAGGTACTAATGTGGGTAGCAAATTCAGTGGAAGAATTCGATGAAGCTTTGGTAAAGTACAAAGCCAATGGGGTCATGACAGACTTTCCTAATGAATTATCCAAGTATCTGAATGATCGTCCGGAAATTTGCAACAATAAGAAGTATAATGTGAATAAACAAGATTAACTTCCATTTCTATGGATTAAAATCTGAAGCAAAATGGTTTTTTTATTTTATTTAATTTTGATTGATCACGATAAAATAGATATTATATTATGATTAAAATTGTGTTTCTTTAATCATTATTCAACTTATGTGATATTAACAATCACATGTTGATTTAATACAATTATGGCATTCAAGTTATAATTTCTAACTATCGCAAATATCACAAGGAACTGATAAGAATTTTCTATAAACATTTTTTTTTAATCCATCTGATCTAATAATTTGTCTCAAATAAGCTATCTCAAGTATAATTTATGTACAATTACACGTATCATATTACGTCGTCGAATTTAATTCGACTCGAATTTCGGTCGAAAATCGTATTAAATTCAAATATAAAATAAAAATTATATAATAATATAAAACAAATTGTTTAACCTAAAGATATTTTTGAAAATTTAATCGTGTTAATGGAAGATAACGAGTCATCCAAGTCTAAAGTCCAATTAAAAAAAGAACTAAAGAAAGAAGCCAAACTTGCTAAATTTGCTGAGAAACAGGCTAAACAAAAATCTGATTCTAAGGTAGGAAAAATAACTTTAGTTCATCCATTTAGCCTGCTAAAGCTAAAACCCTTAAAGAAGTGTTTGTTGAAACTCTAGAACCCGTTAAGGATAAAAATGGAAAGAAGGATATCAGTCAGGAAATGCCAAATTCATATAGTCCTAAATATGTCGAAGCATTTTGGTATGATTGGTGGGAGAAGTCTGGTTTCTTTAAACCTGAATATCATGTAAGTCATACTTATTACTAATTGGGTAGCAAGAACTTAAGCATAAACTTGAGGAAAAATTTGTTATCGTCATTCCCCCTCCAAATGTAACAGGGAATCTTCATCTTGGTCATGCATTGACTAACAGTATTGAAGATGCAATTGTTCGTTGGAATAGAATGTCAGGTAAAGAAACACTATGGCTGCCAGGATCAGATCATGCAGGAATAGCAACTCAAGTTGTTGTTGAAAAAAAAGTTATGCGTGAAGAGAAAATGACAAGACACCAGTTAGGCAGAGATAATTTTCTTAAACGTGTTTGGCAATGGAAAGAAGAGTAATATAAAATTATTTTATAACAATTTTTTTCTCAAGAAAAGGTTCCAGAATTTATGATCAACTGAGAGCTCTTGGAAGTTCATGTGACTGGAGCAGAGCTAGATTTACCATGGATCCATCAATGTCATCTGCTGTAACGGAAGCTTTCGTAAGAATGCACGAAAAAGGTTTAATTTATCGATCAAACCGTCTTGTTAATTGGTCGTGTACATTAAATTCAGCGATTAGTGATATCGAAGTTGATAAAGTTGAATTAACTGGAAAAACATTCTTATCTGTTCCAGGCTATGAAAAGAAAGTAGCATTCGGTATCATTACAAGTTTTGCATATCCTATTATAGGAGGTGAGTAATTTTTTATAGTATCATATTATTTTATTCTAAATTCTCAATGCAAGTAAAGTTTTATTTTAAATTCAATAAAATCAATTTTCCTTTTGAGTCTAGACTCGAGTAATAAAAATCAATTTTATTTCGAAAAAGATTTGATTAAATTTCAATCATTATATTTGTTCGTGGTTGAGATTTTTTACTTGAAAAAAGTAAACTAAAAATATAAACCGTATTTAGTTATAAAATCTATGACTGGGAATGATTACAAAAGGCAAAATGTTTAATGGCTTAATAGGCTTAATGTTTACTAAACATTGTTTAGTAGATTCTGAATATTGTAGTAAAAAAAATCTGTAGCCTCAAGCTTTTAGAGAAAAAATATAAATTGTCTGGTACCTTTATTTTTGTTAAAGGTACAAATAAATTTTCGAATGATTTTGTAATTAATAAATTTAAGAAAACTATATTTTAAAGACCAACGTAAGAACCTTTCCAACCGGATTCCAAAACAAGAGAGAAATGAAAATCAAAAAGATAAATAAATACTCCAAGGACAAAGAAATTAAATTCATTAATACTGCCTGTTTTACAACTTCCATTCCGTAGAAAAATGAATAAAATCAAAACTTAGTAAATTCAAAAGCAAATCTTTCATTCAGAATGTCAAATAAGAAGAAAAAAATAATAGTTTACTATGGCTCGAGGAAAAATAAGAAATTCACATTGAAATATTTTTTGGCAATATTCTCTCTTCTTGGCCTTATTTTCTATGGAGTTCATAGATGTAGGAATGCTTTTAGTAATTTTCAATGAAATTAGAGCACCATCCAACCAGTTGTTGATAGTTTTACTCAATGAAATTCTTATTTTTGCTCTAGCCATAGTAAACTAATGCATGTATTTTTTATTTTCTTATTTGACGTTCTGAATGAAAGATTTGCTTTTGAATTTACTAAGTTTTTACGAGCTAAATATTCACGTAAATTTTCATAAACGTCCGAGAATCCTTAAGTTCATAATTCAAAATTCATTAGTTGGAAGAGAATATATTAAATCACTAAATGTACATTTCTTAAAGGATCATCAGTAGTGTCACTTTAAAAATGATAGAATTTTAAAAAGTCAATAAATATTACGAATAAGTAATTCACGTAGTTTTTCAAACACGTCCAAAAATCCACTTAAATTCATAATTTAGAAAATTGAAAGAAGATATATTAAAACCAAATGTACATTTCTTGAAGTATTATCAGTGGTAATTCTTCAAAAATGATATGAGTTAAAAGTTCATTCAAAATAATAATTTACAAATCATGAAAGAAATAGTAAAAGTCAAAGAAAATAAGAATAAAATGCAAGCTGAAAAAACACCAAAACTCTCCAATAAATAGCAACAGTTGAGAGAAAAGTGAAAAAGCTTACATTGGCCAAGGTAATTGAAGATTATAGGAATAGTTTTTTTGAACACAGATTAGGTTTATATAGGTTAATAAGAAAAAAGAGGATAGTTTTCATGTATAAGGAAGACTATTATAAGGCAGGGTTAGATTTCCTTTCAGACGAAAGTAAATTCATAAATACGGGTCAGGATAGATCGTCATATTAGGTAATAGAATCTATGGAGCGTAATATGTACAAAATAGCAAAAGGACTATTTGATAAGAAAATCATTTCTGATCAAACTAGAGGTTTTATAGCTAAAAATCATACCAGGATGTCTAGGTTGTATTTACATCCAAAGACATATAAAATAGTTGATAATGTAGTTCCAGAGGTGTTTCCAGTAAGGCCGATCTTGCTAAATATGCTAAATATGTTGTCAAAGATACATTCGCTTTTGTGGATAGAACTAAGGATTTAAATATTGGTTTAAATGAAATGATTTCATTAGATGTAAGCTCTTTATTTCCTAGTATACCTATTGAGGAGACATTATCTGTTATTAAATCTTTCATTGATGAACACGAAGGTTTTGAAATGCAAAGTAATGAAATCACTGATCTCATTAGGATCTGTTGTACAAACGTTCCATTATTGTTTCAAAAATATATCTTCTTTCAATTTTCTAAAATAAAACTTTCTTCTGAATTTGTTTTTCTTCTAATAATTTACGAATTCTCAAAGAAGTTGTAAAAGAAGAAAAATAAACAGAATAAAATGTGAGCTAAAAAAACACCAAAACTCTCCAATAAATAGCGGAAATGGAGAGAAAAGTGAAAAAGCTCACATAGGCCAGGGTAGTTGAAGATTGTAGGAATAATTCTTCTGAACGCATAGATTTGGTTTATATAGATTAATAAAGAATTTCTCTTTCACCCATACGTCTATGCTATCATCACCAGGATTTTTGTAAAGAATAGAAAAATTCGAAATTGAGGCAGTATGATTTTCTTGTTTAAGATGTCTTGTAACCGCTGTGTCTATCTCATTAGGCCATTCTTCTGGACTTGCTTTTCTTCTAATCCTCTTGCCTAGACCAATTACTAAATCTCTTTTGTGTGAAATAGGACTAAAACTGGCATAATGTAGCTATTTGCCATTATCCGTCTTCTTTTTGTAAATATTTCTTGTAATTGATCCATCCTCTTTTCTGGTTAGTTTTACATCTAAGAAACTCAAAGAATTATTAGATTCTTTCTCCATGGTAAATTTAATATTAGGATAAAACAAGTTCATTTTGGAAAAAAATCGTCAATAATAGCATTAGGTTTTATCAGAATAAATGTGTCATCAATATATCTGATGTAAACATCAGTGTAAGTATTGATAATCATAATCAGTCATTTCTAACCATCCTAGAAGCTCACATTTTTTTCAGTACCTTAATCTTTTACTATTTCTTTGAGAATTTGTAAATTATTATATTCATTGACTTTTTAAAATTCTATCATTTTTAAAGTGACACTACTGATGATCCTTTAAGAAATGTACATTTAGTGATTTAATATATTCTCTTTATTTATTTTATTATTCTCTTATAACATTTTTGAAGAATTACCACTGATGATACTTCAAGAAATGTACATTTGGTTTAAGTGGATTTTCGGACGTGTTTGAAAAACTACGTGAATTACTTATTCGTAATATTCTCTTTCAACTTTTGAATTTTGAATTACTAAGTTTTGATTTTATTCATTTTTCTACGGAATGGAAGTTGTAAAACAGGCAGTATTAATGAATTTAAATTCTTTGTCATTGGAGTATTTATTTATCCTTTTGATTTTCATTTCTTTCTTGTTTCTTATTTCGTAATCCTGATTTGATTAAATAATATTCACAAAGATTTTAGATTTTAATGAATGAATAGTTTATGAAAATTGACCTAAGACCTGGCGAAATATTGATATCAGAGGACAGGCCTCATGAATTAAACTAACTGAAAAACTATCAAAATGAATGGCATAATTTTTTATGAACAATTTTTCAAATTATAGTTTAAATAAGTGAATATCATCTTCCTTCTAATACTATAAAATATATATTCTCCTATTTAATTCAAGATTATTTATGAATTTATTTTCAGAACCGAATTTAGAGATTATCGTCGCCACTACTCGTATTGAAACCATGGTCGGTGATACGGGTATTGCTGTTCATCCCAATGATAACCGTTACAAGAAATTTATTGGTAAATTTGCCCAACATCCATTCATTGAAAATCGAAAAATTCCCATAGTCGCTGATACCATGGTCGATATGGAATTTGGTACTGGTGCAGTTAAATTGACCCCTGCTCATGATCACAATGATTATGAAGCAGGCATAAGAAATAAATTGAAAATAGTGAATATTCTCAATGAAGATGGAACTCTTAACGATAATGCAGGTCAGTTTAAAGGCCTCAAACGATTTGATGCCAGAATGGTCATTCTCAAGGCCCTAGAAGAAAAAAAATTGCTACGCGGTGAAGCTGAAAATCCCATGGTTGTTCCAATTTGTAGTAGAACTAAAGACATAATTGAACCTTTTCTTAAGCCACAGTGGTATGTAAAGTGTCAAGGCATGGCTGATCGTTCCATGAAAGCAGTTACTGAAGGAAAACTGAAAATTTTACCTCAAATGTATGAAAAGACTTGGTTTTCATGGCTTCATGAATGTCATGATTGGTGTATTTCTCGACAATTATGGTGGGGTCATAGAATTCCTGCATATTTAGTTAGTACAAGGAAATCTCCCGATGATCCTTGGATTAAACAGGATGCTAATAAAAATGATTCTTGGGTATCTGGCCGTAGTGAACAAGAAGCTTATAAATATGCAATGGAAAAATTCAAAATTAAAGATAATGATTTGATCAAACTAGATCAAGATGAAGATGTACTCGATACTTGGTTTTCTTCAGGCCTCTTTCCATTTTCCTCAATGGGTTGGCCAAATGTGAAATCTCCAGACTTTGAAAAATATTTTCCTGGTTCTCTCCTTGAAACGGGACATGATATTTTATTCTTTTGGGTTGCTCGAATGGTGATGATGTCGTTAGAGTTCTTTGATAAACTTCCCTTCCATACCATTTATCTACACTCAATGGTACGTGATGCCCATGGTAAAAAAATGAGTAAATCTCTCGGTAATGCAATCGACCCAGTTGACGTTATCAAAGGAATCACACTAGCTGACCTTCATCACCAACTGGAAGTGGGTAACTTGGATCCTAGAGAATTAGACCGAGCTAAAGCAGCCCAAACCGCTGACTTTCCCAGTGGTATTCCTGAATGCGGCACAGATGCTCTTAGATTTACTCTTTGCGCCTATGTATCACAAGGAAGAAATATTAATCTTGATATTTCACGTGTACAAGGATACCGTTTCTTTTGTAATAAATTATGGAATGCTACAAGGTTTGCTTTGTACCATTGTTTGGGCGAAAACTACGTACCTCCAAAATCTATGGATGTTATCTCAAAACCAGAAAATTATGCAAAGCTCTCCTCAACTGACAAATGGATTCTAACTCGTTGCAATGAATGTGTTTCCAAATGTGATCAAGCCTTTAAAACCTACATGTTCAGTGAAGCAACAACTGCGTGTTATAATTTTTGGCTGTATGAAATTTGTGATGTTTACTTGGTAAGATTTCAGATTTACTTCATATATTAATACATTATAATGTATATAATTATATACGTCTCTAAAAATTTTTTAATGAAAATAATTATTCAATTGAGTTCGATTTTTATTTATCTAGGAATATTCCAAACCAAAGACAAAAAAAATAGTAAACAATGAGCTCGTTCGTATCGAAGATGAAGAGTCTAATCGAATTCGAAGTGTTCTCTTTTATTGCATAAAGCTTGGCTTATCTCTCCTACATCCATTCATGCCATTTATTACTGAGGAATTGTACCAAAGATTGAGCAAGAATCAAACAGATAGTCTTCCTAGTATTTCAGTTTGTCCATATCCCAAGCCTGAAGAGGTAATTTTTTATAAATATTTTCTAATACATATGAGAGAAAATAATTGAAAGAAAAAATTCTTTTTAGTTTACTATGCTAACAAATAACGAATCGAAAAAGGCGGAAGATAGCCTGAATTTTGCAATTTCAATTGTCCGTCGTGTTCGTTACTTTTTAAACGAGTATAAAATAACTGGAAAGGCTGCTGAGAAATGTGAAATTCAACTTCTTTTCAGCGATAACGACTCAATGAGAATGATCAAAGACGGAAAAATGGTTATTGACATTATTCAGCCTTTCTTAAAGTGTAAAGTCACTTTGATCACAACTGACAAGTCTAAAAGTAAATATATTTGTTTTTAAATTAAAAATTCACCTTATGAAAAATGTTTCCGATCGTTCAATTAGTTTACATGGTGATATTCTTCTTTTTTTATCAATTATATTAGATACATTTTAATCAATGTATTTGAAAGCTTTTCTCAATTCCGTTAGAATAAAATCTATCTTGCAATTTCAGTCCAAATTTCTGGATGCATCAATTCAACAGTCTTTGCTAAAGAGCAGCAGACAGGAAACGAGGAAAACGTATCTTATTGTATCTTTTACCTTAATCTCATGAGTCTTGTTGATGTTGACAAAGAGAAAGCTAAATTAGCTACCAAACATAAGAATCTTAGCACACAATTAGAAAATCTTAACAAGGAAATGAAAAAAGAAAACTACATCACTAAAGTTCCTTTATCTAAAAGAGAAGCCGACGAAAAAAAAGTTAGTTTACTTTTCTAAATTTAATTTTAGATCTACAAAGTATTTTTTAATATAAATTTCGGTTATACACAAGATATTTTTCATGTATTTAAAAATATAAAAATGTATTGCTGAAAAAAATTAAAATTTACTTGATAATTATTTATTGTAATAATAATTCTGATTATTTAAAAGTTTTAATTTAAGATTACTGATTTTCTATTTTTACTTATTCAGCTCACTGAAATACAGACAGAACTGTCCCAAACTGATGAAATGATTATGCAATATGAATTATTTAGCACCAAAAATAACAATAAAACTGGGGATGATTCAACAAAACCATCTTGCAAGAGGAATTCCTCCCCTGAAAATGAGTTATTCTCAATAACTCGTAGAAAATTCCATAATCAAGCAATTGAATCTTGTGGGGACATTATTAATGCATGGTTATATGAGAAAAAGTATGAGGTGAGTTTTTCTTGGAATTCTAGTTTAATTATACACCAGAAAAGAATTCTATTTTCTATGAAAATTTTATTCTAGTAGAATCTTGATAAATTACTGTGTTTACTCTGTTTGCTATAAAACTTTCTTGGATATGTCGTCATGTCCACAACATAATTTAGCAAAGTGGTTAATTGATGTATTAAAACCAATACATACATATTATGCTGAATATGTTGTCAAAGATACATTCGCTTTTGTGGATAGAACTAAGGATTTAAATATTGGTTTAAATGAAATGATTTCATTAGATGTAAGCTCTTTATTTCCTAGTATACCTATTGAGGAGACATTATCTGTTATTAAATCTTTCATTGATGAACACGAAGGTTTTGAAATGCAAAGTAATGAGATCACTGATCTCATTAGGATCTGTTGTACAAACGTTCCGTTATCATTTCAAAACAAAGTATTCATCCAGAAAGATGGAATAGCTATGGGTTCACCTCTTAGTCCTCTTTTAGCAGACATCTTCCTAGGTTGGTTAGAATTAAATAAAATGTCTGAAACAATCAATTCTTACACTGATGTTTACATCAGATATGTTGATGACACTTTTATTTTAATGAAACCTAACGTATCAGTAGATGATTTTTTCTCCAAGATGAATTCGTTTCATCCGAATATAGTTTTTACTATGGAAAGAGAATCTAATGGTATCTTGAGTTTCTTAGATGTCAAATTGACTAGAAGAGAAGATGGATCAATTCTGAGAAATATTTATAAGAAGAAGACTGACACCGGGAAGTATCTACATTATGCCAGTTTCAGTCCTATCTCTCATAAAGTTGGCTTAGTAATTGGTCTAAGTAAGAGGATAAGAAAGATAGCAAGCCCTGAGGAATGGTCTAAC
The DNA here is from genome assembly GCA_012064415.1 of Gyrodactylus bullatarudis. NCBI lineage: Eukaryota > Metazoa > Platyhelminthes > Monogenea > Gyrodactylidea > Gyrodactylidae > Gyrodactylus > Gyrodactylus bullatarudis. Next base: position 19,804 of record SSNU01000258.1, on the reverse strand, counting down.
GAAATAGAGAACGTGAAGTTAAGTCTGAAGGAAAATGGTTATCCCGGTAAATTTGTTGACAAATTCATGAATGTATCTATGGATAGAAATGAGCTTGTCGAAACAGATGAATTGGAGAAAACAACTATTTTTATGAAGCTCAACTTCAAAGGTGATGGGTTCAGTAATGATATTAGAAGAAGGCTAAATGATCTCATCAATCAACATTATAATAACATACAATTGAAAATTGTATTTAAAACTCAGAGATTATTTAGTTTGATTCATAAGGATTTGCTGAAGCCAGAGGAGAAAACTCTATTAGTTTACAAATTCCAATGTGATTGTGGAGCCTCATATATAGGTAGAACTATTAGGAAATTATCTACACGAGCAGAGGATCATCTGAAGAAGGATACTGCGGTTACTAGGCACCTTAGACAAGAAGATCATACAGCTTCAGTTTCTAATTTTTCCGTTTTATACAAAAACCCCAATGACGACAACATAGATGTATGGGTAAAAGAAAAATTTCTATAACCTATATAAACCTAATCTATGTGTTCAAAAAAACTATTCCTATAATCTTCAATTACCTTGGCCAATGTAAGCTTTTTCACTTTTCTCTCAACTGTTGCTATTTATTGGAGAGTTTTGGTGTTTTTTCAGCTTGCATTTTATTCTTATTTTCTTTGACTTTTACTATTTCTTTCATGATTTGTAAATTATTATTTTGAATGAACTTTTAACTTATATCATTTTTGAAGAATTACCACTGATGATACTTCAAGAAATGTACATTTGGTTTTAATATATCTTCTTTCAATTTTCTAAAATAAAACTTTCTTCTAAATTTGTTTCTTTGTAGGTTATTATTATTACATTTCCGATTTTCTGGGCTGTTATGAAATTAGAAACTTACTTGATAACGAGGATCCATTTATTGGGTCTTTAATCATGATGCTTAATATCAATTCTCGATCTGTTTGATGTGTTTATCAAGATATTCTGCATTTGAGAAAAACTCGGTAGCATTTTGATTCTATTTCATAATTCACAATATTTTTCAGAGCTTTTCACTTGTTATAATCTATAATTATTTTGATGATAGGATTTCGAAAAATCGCAAATGATTCAATGGCTTAACCTGACTCTTAATCCTTCTGGACCAGCAAGATTCTTTCAATCACAAGATTCAGAAAAATGGTTGCTTGAAATAAAAGAAACTTGGATAAAAAATGAAGCAATATCTTCTGCATTGTTGATCCTGTCATCAGCGAGCAAGATTCAAGAAATCATCAAAGAAAGATATGTTTTGAACTAATAATTCGGATATATTTAAATGAATAAGCTATAAAAAGCTTGTTTTAGTTATCTATAAATTTTTTAATATTTTTTAAAAATGACTTCTTATGTTTGACTAGTTCTTAGAAATAGATAAAGTTAGCAAGATTTGAGATAATTTTCAGAAGTAGTATTGGTTTTAAAAATAATTTCCAGGGTATAGGGAGTTGGAATTCTTCAACATTCATGGCTGCAATTAAATATCATTTCATCTGTAGTTGTAATCTTTGTCAAAGTTTGATTAACCATGCCCCAAATTGTCATGAACTAGAATTTTGGTAATGGACAAGTTATTAGACCCATTGGACTAGAACTTAAGTAAACCAAAATACCTAGGTCATAATAAAAGATTTTATGTACGAATGTTCCTTTGTCTCTTCAAAACAAGGTGCTCATAGATTCATTAGCTGTCCTAAATCGCTTTCCAGCCTGGGTGTCCAGTTCCATTCTACCCCCTTTTCAAAGAGATTATACATAGGGCTTGTCACTATGAAGAAAGATGGGCATAACTTTGCGTAATGTCTTATCGAGGCTAACAGCACATCTAGGTCCTTGGCTGATTGGGGAGATTGTATTTTTCTGAATTTTTCGATTTGGGATTCGTCCGTTTTTAAACATCCATTCTTACAAATGTAGCCCAGACTCTCTTTTGGGCGATTTGGGACTTGTTGTCATTTATCTTGAAATTTTTAACCTTCTTTTCGACCAATTCTAAGGCTTCTTTGTGCTCATCTTGGTATGCTGCAACCTTGTAACCCGAGGCCTTAATTTCTGGGTCTCTGATTAGGCACCTGTTTTATTACTTCTTGGAACATCTGAGGGGCGCAGGAGGTGCCAAATTGCAAGATGTGAAAAAGCCCATGTGCGTAGAGATGGTGGTGCATTTTTTGCTATCAGCTGCATGTAAAAGATCCAGGACTGAGTAGACCTTGCTGTCGGCTAGCTCAAACAGTATTTCTTGCGCGGTGGGCATTGTGTAACCAGATACGTCTACTATTTTGTTTAACTTCAGGCTGTAATCTCCACAGATGCGCAGTGGACGACTTGACCCTTCCTTTATCATGACCGGAACTATAGGGGTCTACCTTGAAAATGATGCCTTCAGATAAAAAAAATGAAAACTCTTCTTTGACCTTCTCTTTCATGCTAAACGGGAGTCTTCTTGCCGGACACACAAGGCCGGGGGGAAATCCGTTCTTTGGCTTGAATTCAGAGGTTATGCCGCTATCTTCAATGTGTTCTTCTTTTAAGGAAACACGTGTCGGCGGTGTGTCCGCGCTTGTTGCAGCAATTGCAGAATAAATCAGACTTGAAGTTTCGGTACGAGGTGCTCGGATGTCCGATTCTTACGACCACTGAAGTCTGCATTGTTTTTATTAGCTCTCTGATGATAGTAACGGATGGCTCGTTAGTGTTCAGGAGGAGACTCCTGTATAAATATAAGTTTTCTGTTTCTATAAGAATATTTATTTTGAGGTTGCTGACCATCAGTCATGCTGGATAGAAAGACGAGAGGTTTTTTGAGGTGAATAAAAGCTTTTATTTTCGTCGGCTCTCTTCAGACCTTACACCGACTTTTGATAAATATATATACATACAGGAAAAATATAGCACAGTATAGTCTGACCAATAGCTGATATTCACAGTAGGGTTTTTGGCCAATGGGAGTATTGTTTTGATGTTGACCAATGAGATCCCCGATTAGTCTTCCCACCTTTTTAGGGGAGGAAGGAAGTTGTATATTTTCTGGTTGTCGTCAGGCACTTTTTTGCCCTTCTTCCTTTTTGTTTTGTGTTTCTGGGGTGATGTAGAGGGGTTCCTTTTTCGATTTGGGGTTGAGGTTATTAATCCGGGCTGTGAAAAG
>SSNU01000258.1:0-16530 GCA_012064415.1 Gyrodactylus bullatarudis | reverse complement strand
TTTCTTTTCACAGCCCGGATTAATAACCTCAACCCCAAATCGAAAAAGGAACCCCTCTACATCACCCCAGAAACACAAAACAAAAAGGAAAAAGGGCAAAAAAGTGCCTGACGACAACCAGAAAATATACAACTTCCTTCCTCCCCTAAAAAGGTGGGAAGACTAATGGGGATCCCATTGGTCAACACCCCCATTGGCCAAAAACTCTAGAGTGAATATCAGCTATTGGTCAGACTATACTGTGCTATATTTTCCTGTATGTATATATATTTATCAAAAGTCGGTGTAAGGTCTGAAGAGAGCCGACGAAAATAAAAGCTTTTATTCACCTCAAAAAACCTCTCGTCTTTCTATCCAGCAACCTCAGAATATCTTTCAGGAAATAAGGCAGCTAATTTCCCGCAACAATTATTTTGTTGAAGATTAAATTGATAACAATAAAACAGTAGGAGATTAATTTCTTGATGAATTTAGAAACGTGGATTATTATAATATTTGACAATTTATCCAGGAAATCCATTTATAACATCCATTAATCTATAGTATTTAATAGTATAGCCATAAAACTGTGATCATGTCAGTTTTAGCTAAATATTTGGTTGTTGCGTGATTCTGGATGACATCTTTATCTGATAGCGAATATCTGTCATGATTTAAAAGATTTTAATTAAGTAAAAATGTATCTAGAATCTCTGAAATCTGATTAGTTATATTTTTAAAATATTCGTTTGGACCATTTTGCTTATGATTTTCTCTAGCTTTGGAGAGTACAGGGAAGTTTCAATTGAATTTTCGAACTTAAAGTCCTCGTTGTAAACTTTAATTACTAGAAGCATTATATGTAGAATATCATGATGATTCTACAGCCTTCGATTTTTGCATTGAAGTCGTATCCTGAGTGCAAATTTAAGCGTATAATGTCATTTTTATTAATTGCAATTAATTTTTGATTGTATCTGAGATTGGACGGGGGGATTCTTATTTATTTTAATGCAAAAATGGCTTTTCAAGACATTCTCAGGCTTAATACACCTGTATTCATCTATGGACAAAAATCTAACAAAAATATATCACACTACAACATCAGGTTTAATTTGCATCGAATATGGAATTTCTTTTAAAATATTTTTTCCACCTTTATCATTGAATGTAGATTCCTTGATACTGATAGCTCGTTCAAGTTTTACAGTCTTTCTCATTGGTTTTATTTCAGTCTTATTGTATATACTTGATTTAATACTTGGTGGACTGCTGTTATCTCTTTTCTTTTGAATACTCATACTCTGACCATAAATTTCTTTACGATAAATTGAATGTCGTGTCTTGTATAACCCAATATCGATGTAATTGAATTCATATCTCTTCTTTGAGAAAAATGGACAACAAAAGCATCTCTTATTTGGTATGAAGACCTGTGAAAAAATAATAATTAAAAGTATTTCCAAAATCAACAATACAGGAGAAAGAGAAAATTGATAATAACAATGTAGAAATTACAGTGTTTTTTGACATTAAACCTGCTAGCAAAGTATATTCACTGATTATTACTATCACTGGATATTGTCTTCTCAAAGATATTAAAATTCAGATAAGCGAGTGTCAATTCCATAAGAGAGTCAAATATAATATATTCAACTCACAGTGGCAGATGTAGACGCAATTCGTCCTTATTATTAGGACTCGTCAGTACACCATAGCCAGGATTCAACCACTAGAAAACATACTATAATATTGTATGATTCAGAGTAGGTATTTTAAAGAATTCACTGTTCGATATTCAATTCTCGGATTAGTTAGAGTTCTAAAGTTTCCACCGAAAAATTTTATCTGAATCTTATTTATTATGACTAATAAATCATTTCTATGTACAAATTATTTATTAAATGTATGTAGAATGATATTTTTAGATCAGGAACAGAACAAAAGGACATTCAATTCCTTTTACTGTTTTTTATTTATGAATATTTTTATGTTCTATATTAGAGAGCAGTCAATGAAAATAATTAGCCCGACTTTTCGTTTTCTCAATAATGAATTATTACATTTATTTTTCAACCAAAGGAGCATTATGCATTTTATTTTTAACAATCATTTTATTTGATGTCGAGACAATTTAAATGATCAGTAGTGTCACTTTAAAAATGATAGAATTTTAAAAAGTCAATGAATATAATAATTTACAAATTCTCAAAGAAATAGTAAAAAATTAAGGCACAGAAAAAAATATATGAAGCCCCACAAGTGCATTGAAATTTGTAAATCAATAAAGTTTTTTCTTCAGGTTTAAGTAAATCCTTATGGATCAAACTGAATATTATTCAGAGATTAATCGATGAGATTAACCAGTATTTTCCTAAAATCATTACTAAAACCGTCACCTTTAAAATTAAGCTTCATGAAAATTGTAGTCTTCACAGCTTCATCTGTGTTGTTAGTCTCATCGTCTCTGATATCAGATCTATTGATGAATTTGTCCACAAATCTTAAACAAGAAAATCATACTGCCTCAATTTCGAATTTTTCTATTCTTTACAAAAATCCTGGTGATGATAGCATAGACGTATGGGTCAAAGAGAAATTCTTTATTAATCTATACAATCTATATGTATATAAACCAAATCTATGCGTTCAGAAAAATTATTCCTACAATCTTCAACTACCCTGCCCTATGTGAGCTTTTTTACTTTTCTCTCCATTTCCGCTATTTATTGGAGAGTTTTGGTGTTTTTTTAGCTCACATTTTATTCTGTATCTTAAACTTTTACTATTCCTTTGAGAATTTGTAAATTATTATATTCATTGACTTTTTAAAATTCTATCATTTTTAAAGTGACACTACTGATGTACATTTAGTGATTTAATATGTTCTCTTCCAATTTTGAATTATGAACTTAAGAGGATTCTCAGACGTTTATGAAAATTTACGTGAATATTTAGCTCGTAATTTAAATTACAATGAAATTATTTAAAAATAAAATTTCTAATTATTCTTTCAGAGTCTTTCTCAAAAATTTTAATACAGCCTAGTCAATATATACGGTATTGTTTTAAAATTCATAAACCAATTTTAAATACGATATTCTTATTTACAAAGAACTTTGAACTGCAGACTTGAAAGTAAAAAGAGAAATAATAAAGATTTTTTAAAATATTCTTATATGGAAATTTAATTAAAATATTGAATTTAATCTATTCAAATGGTTCTATTACAATTTTTATTGAATGAGATAGGCTATAGAAAGCAATGGTATCAGGTTTCATCTGGACAAAGAGTAACAAAATTTACTGGAATGATTAGGGCCTCAAGATATATATATGACCAAAAAATTCATTTGTAGACGCCTAGAATATGCTCTAAAGAATATTTTCTTGAAAATCATATAATATTTGTAAGTTTTTTCCTCAAAGATCGATTTTTAATATCTAATTTTCTTATAATTCATATACTACTTTTAAAACTATTATAATAGGATGAAAATTTCCGGAATCACTAAAGTTGCCCAATCGATGTAATAAAATTAATCTTCAAGTATTTTAATATAACGCCATCAAATTTCGCTTCAAAATACCTTTCCATGCTTCTGGAAAAAGAAACAAAATTTTAATAATTTTCAAATTTAAAACATTTTTTGACGAATCAAAATATTCATGAAAAATGAGAGAAATTTCATTTTTAAAAGGTAGTGAAATTTAGTGGGATCATATTAAAATGTAGGTTATAGAGACATAATTCGCTGAACGAATATATAGCTAACTCTTACGAGGCTATCCTTTTCTTACTAAGAACACACAGACTTTAATTCTATCATCTGATTAGAACGAAGTCTCACCAGAAGATTCGGTTTTATTGGAAAAAATCCTGAATCTTTATTGCGTGTGTTAAAATTTTTATCTTCATCTTTCGTGATATAGAGTTAATCAATTTTATAAATTTAAATTATAATTGCTTGTTTGTTTTACATTTTTTGGGAATTTAAGCCTAGTTCACTGAAATCCATTTTTATAAAATCATATATTCTCAGATGATTAAGAAAGTTGGATGGTAATTTTAAAATGGAAGATTTTTTCAGAGATAATTATTTTCCAGAATTTCCAATAATTGCTATTGATTGTTATTTGTTGTTAAAGTAAAACAAGATTTGATTGATTTTTGTTTATTTTTATTGTATGGCAGATTTGAAAAAATACACTTGCCTGATACCATGTGAAATTGAACTAATATTTTCTCTTTAACCCTAAAAAATTTAAAGCCTCAGAAATACTTTTTTCGACTTATTCGAAAGGGAATATATTAATATCTTGGAATAGATTCTAGAGTTCTTCAGATAATTCAGATTCGGGTCCATCTGAAAAAATCCGAAAATTTACCGAAAATAAAATTGTTAAAACAAGTATTAATTTTTGATAATCTTGTGAAATATATATTTTTCAAAAATTATTCATAATAAAAGAGCTTATAAAATTTCTAAAAGAAATTTGATACCTTCTCCTTCTTCGCAAGAACTATCTCTAAGAATACCTAGGATGTTAATAGGACCCATCTATTGTTCTTCAAGCTTTGATAATAATAGATCAAGGATTAATGATATCAACCTACCAGGGAGCTAGCTTGCTAAGTAAAATTGTGACGATTCGGAAATTTTCGGAATATTTCTGAATCTGAATAACGCTAATAGATCTTTAGCTAGCTTTAGCTTTAATTTCCAAAATTAACTACAATACATTCTCTACTTTATTCTGACTAATTTTTCTTTTTCTCACAAATTTGTTAGTTTTTTCATTAAAGTAATTTCATTCTTAAAGATGGAAAATAGGTATAATGAATAATTTATTGAAGTCTTTCAACAGGAGGAGAGCATATTCTCACAAATTAATATTCTCAGGTAGGTTTTAGATTAGTTAATCTCTCTGTATAAAATGAGAGCATTGGACAGATAATTAAGATAATGCATTTAATTTGTTTGATCAATTACTGGAATAGATTTTTGTTGATTTTAGTTTATGTCCTCTTTCAAAAATAAAATGAATTTATTCATAATATCTAATAGCGAAAAAAGTTTTTCTCTAATATCCCTTGTAATATTCTTTCGAATTTTTATGGATTGAATTCATAATATCAGTTTCCAATGTAAGATTAATTCCTTTTTTTAACACTTAATGTTATTTCTATCACATATCATTTTTATTTAAGCCTCAATATATGCTTCGTTCGACCTTGATTCGACAGGAAATCTCATCTCTCTGCTAAACTGTAGACTGGTAAACAGCATATTTGCAAACAATCGGATAGACAAAAGATTGAATGCGAGTCATGAAAATAAATTCTCTGGGACTCTAAGGATTAAATGGAAAATTGATTTGAGATAAAAATCTTCTGATAATTATCATATTATTATTATTATAATAGGTTAACTTTTTTAGCTAAAATTATAATTATCTAAAGCTTTCCATTAGAGTCACGTTCTTTAGGTTTCAAAAATCTAAATTTTTCATTACGATATTTTTATTTTCAAGTGCACTTGAAAATGAAATATTTTGAAACTTATTAAAACTTTAAGACACAATAATGATAATCGATTTATGTATTAACTGGATGTTCCGACTCCGGATATTAAACATAGATATTCCCGCTAGTACTAAACATTGAACTCATACATTAGGATATTTTGGATTTTATCATTCATATACTAGCAATAAGTAAGCAACTAGTAATAAAAATCTAACTGTGTGTGTTTCGAACGTTTTATGAGCTGAAAATCTACAAACGATGAAAGAAGAAAAAATGGTTTAAAATCAATAATCTTTTAAAAAGTTCAAAAGAAAACTTTTAAAGGAACTTTATAGCTTAAGTTTGAGATAAGAGCTACCAAGCCTTTTTTAGATGAAATCTTCTCCTGTTTCTTCAAACTCAACATGAAAATGACTGCCAAATGGTCTTTGTTATTTTGAACATTAAAATCCCAGAATTTGAACTAATCTAACAATCAAATGAAGAAATTTTTATTACAAAACCTGATAAGTGGAAAGGTATTGTCTTAATGTATAAAGAGGATTACTTTAAAGCTGGGAGGAAGTTCCTTTCAGATGAAGGAAAATTTGAAAATACAGGTTTAGTTAGGACAGAGATGAAGATGGAAGGCATGGAACGCAATATCTATGCTATGATTTATTCAAAAAGGGCATCATAACAGAAAAGACTAGGTATTATATAGCCTGAAAACATACTAGAATGTCTAGGCTATATCTACTTCCAAAAACACACAAGATTATTAATGGTGTTATTTCTGAGGTGTTTCCTAAGCGTCTAATTCGGCAAATGTCCTCCTGCCCACAAGATCATTTAGCAAAATGGTTCTTAATTATTAGCGATAATAAATACTAGATGTAGATGAAAATCGTCTTGAAAGAAAAAATCGACGCGGGTCTTTTGGTTTCCAACAGTTTAAGGCGTTTTGAGTCGAATAAGCTTCATTCTAAATAAAAATATATAATCCTTGTCGGATACTCTTTGAATTTCATTAGTATCATATAGTCTTCTCAAAATGAGCTTGATAAAGGCTCGATTAGCCAACCAATCAGATAACGAGCCTAATGAGCCTAATCGAGCCGAAGTTTAAACAAAAATAGCTGAATAAAATTTTAATAAAATTGTTTAAATTTTATAAACCTTTTTGAATTCAAATCAAACTGCTAAATCTAATTTATTATATATGACGGATGTCCGACGTCGTAAACGTAGTTCTATTGTTTGGCAATACGCCAAAAGAATTGATACAAGACGTAAGTACTGTTAATAAAACTATTTCTAGACTCTCAATGTCATTACTGCAATAAAGTATTGAGTGCTAATACAACAACTTTGGCAAGGCACTTGACGAAATGTTTTGGGCTTGAATTTATTGAACAGTCATCAGGTGATTTAGAAAATGGTGTGGTGCTCGAAAAGTACCAGTATAAACATCAAACTCAACGCGAGTATATTTTCTATCTCACCATGTGGATGGCTATTGAATATATTCCATTCAATGCATTATATTCAGTAATTAACCTGATTGATCCAAGATTACATCCAATGTCAGCCAACTCGATATCCTATTCATATGTGAATGAGGTTTATTCGGTTCTTCTTCGAGTTCTTGTATGATAATATTATGAATTATTTTTTAGACCAAATTGCTTGATGAAAATTTGGTGACTACATGTACTTTGTCATTTGATACGGTAACATGTCAGAATGGTGACAAAATACAATACCTTTCAAAATGTATAGTGTTTATGTCATCCTAGCAATATTCAACAATCCATCTCGACAGTGAATTTATGTCCGGCTCCATAACTGGTCAGAAGCTGCATGAACACGCAGATCAGTTGTTCGAAATTTTTCCTCCTTTACAAAGAATTGAAAAATTTTACTTCGTGTCTGATCCTGGTGCAGATATCAAAAAGATGTGTACAGTGAACGATAAATCGGCAGGCTGGCTACACTGTGCTGCTCACAGACTAAATCTTGTCCTTCAAAAGTCTATTGAAGCTAGTGGTATTCAGCCTTACTTAGACGTATGCAAGAATCTTGAGAAGCGTCAACGGTTCATCAAGACCGCCACATGGAACACTCTCTGTAATAGATTCCGTTTAGAGCCTATTTTATTCAGTGCCTCGTGCATCACTCGATGGAATTCTTATGCAAAGTTACTTCGACAAATTGTTTTGTATGAACCTGTGATATCGAGTCTCAATATGAATTGGAAGCCTACTGCTGAGCAGTTTTTGGTAATCCGGGGTCTCTCTGGTATCTTCACAGCGTTTGAGCAGGCCACAGAAATACTCTCGCAAGAAATGACTCCACAATAGACAAGATATTAAAAGATATCAGCATGATAAATAAAGAACTGGATCTTTGCCTAACCCGGGTTCCCCTTCAAGTGATTGTGGAATTTATTGGATGTGTGAAGGCTGCTATTGATACAAGATTTGGTGTTTCACTAGATGTTGAATCAAAAATAATACTTTTTGCTTCTTTCTTGGCACCTTCGCAGAAGCTCATCCTAATAGAGAAATTCTACACTCCTGAGGTCTTCAGCAGCGACAACGTAGAAGGACGGATGAAAATCAATTAAGAAATCAAATCGTTGATACTAATCTAACTGCAAGATAGCTCTTTCAATTAGAAAACTATTCTAACTCACCAAGCACTACTAGTGACCTCGAAAAAGAATACCAGACGTACCTAAGTATTCCATGTGCACCTGAGACCGAAACCGTACCTTGGTGGCATGATCAAGGACGAGTTATTTCGCCCAAAATCTTTGCTATTGCTAAAAAGATACTTTCTTTAGCTGCTACTTCTGTTATGTGTGAGAGATCATTTTCTTCCATAAAGCAGATTATTACGTCAAGGAGGCACAACCTTCGGGTTGATAGAGTCAGGATGCTCAATGTATTAGCAATGAACGCTGAAAAATACATTGAAACCATGCGAATAGCATTCTTGGAGTCTAAACCGTATGTAATCCTATAGTCTAATCCTATTGTAACCTGAAAAATTAAATCATAATTGATTTTGATTTTTAGGGAATTGTTCAACCTGGACAACACTTTGAACATAATTTAGAAATATGTAAGAAAATATATCTAGAACCAAATGCGCATTTCTCAAAGGATCATCAGTGGTCTCTCTTTGAAAATGATAAAATTAAAGTTTGAATGAAAAATAATAATTTACAATTTACAAAGAAATAGTATAAGTTAAAGAATATAAGGGTCATGAATAGAAATAAGAATATTATGTAAGCTGAAAAAACACCAACAACTCTTCAATAAATAGCAACAGTGAAGAGAAAAAGGTGAAAAAGCTCACATAGGCCATGGTAGTTGAAGATTAAATGAATAATTCTTTTGAACACACAAATTAGGTTTATACATGTTGATGAAAAATTTCTCCTTCATCCACAAATCTGTGCTGTCAACCCCTGGGAAATTAGAAATTGAAGCAGCATGGTTTTCCTGTTTTAGATGTCTGGTCACCGCGGTATCTTTATTGAGATGATCATGAGATCAAGTTGATAACTTCCTAATAGTACGCCCTACATACGAAGCACCACAGTCACACTGAAACTTGTAAATCAATAGAGTTTTTTTTTTGAGGGTCAAGTAAATCCTTATGGATTAAACTGAACAATCTCTGAGTTTTGAATACAATTTTCAATTGTATATTGTCATAATGTTGATCGATGAGATTATTGAGTCTGAACATGGCGGAAGTCCCAGTGCCTTTAGACGAGAGGTATCTAAATGCTAGTTCAATAAATCTAAACTTCGACCAGCAAGAACATATTGCGATCCCTGAAATACTTCCTACGTACGAAGAATATTTGAGGAGGGTTCAAGTCATATTCCTTGCCCATCTTCTCAACGCAATCCGACAGATATTATGTATAAATTCTTTCTACTATATATAATTAGAAATATTATTTATTTTTTGATCTTTTACATATTGTTTTCACTACAATTGCATTTTTATTACTGAGATAAATTAGAAAACATCATCAAAATCCTGTTGAGCACACAATTTAGTTAGTAATAAGTTATTACTTCTCTAGGAACATTTGAGAACAAATTATCATACAATTTAATTTAATTATGCGCTGCGTATACTTTATTCTTTTTAAACAAATATATTTCAGATATTTGGTTTTTTTTATAAAAAGGCTCGGTAAAGCTCGATTATACTCACTTCCGGTCCTTTATCGAGCTTTTTTTAGGCTCGAAAGTTTGCCGAGCTCACTTTGCGAAGACTAGTATCATATAAAATTCAAATATATGTTGTAAAACAAGTTTAGTTAGATGATGTAATAAAAATTCGTGTTTAAGTTGATCAAAGTGTAATCATTGAAATTTTGGTACCAATTTAAAAATATATTTTTCAAGTTATAATTTTATTTGAACTAAAATGCTGAGAATGCTAATTCAATATAGAATAATCGAATCACCTTTATTTTTCTTTAGATCGTTAGGTATGAAAATACATAAATAATTTTAGACTAAAATATCAGGTTTCAGACTAATTTAAAGCTATAAAGGTTTTTTTTCACTAAATGTAAAGGAACAGTTAATACAGAAAATAATGATGTGGCGAATTGTGTTGAAATATACTCGTGGGGCATCAATAATACTTGTCTTGTGTTTCGCCTCAAACCAAGACGGAACATAAACTTGCATCACGAATTTTGCTAAAGATAGCCTTATCTCACGCAATGGCTTTGATATATATAGGCGTAAAATTCTGCTTGGCGTTATTGTCCAACAAGCCATGTAGATGATGTCCCAATAGAATTGTTTTGAATATATCTAACAAGCACTGGGTTTCCTTCAGGACCTAATGATGAATTAATATACATGTAAATTTATTTTAATAAATTTTAAAAGAATATTTATAATTATAAATAAATTATAATTTATTCAATGCGGATGGACAAAATGATGGACAAATGATAATTATCATTATTATGATTAAAAATAAATAGAATATCTCGACTTTGAAGCAAATGTATCCGATCATAAGTAAAATGATACGAAATTAATCACGAATAAATGGTAGGTCTAAAATCTTTAAAATTAATGCATCATATCAAAATTTAAAAAAATAAGAGCTCTGTTGATAGAATTAAAATAATAAATAAAATACTAACCTCAACTTATCAGTTGGGCTATCCTGTACAGGTACTGCTGTTCATGGCCCAGTTTCAATACAGCTGCCTCGGGAAGAGGATATAACTCTGTTGCAATCCTCATAAATTCAGCAATGGGATAATCTTTTGTTATCACATTCAACTGTTGGCCGACATGTCCTCCAAAATTTAATGGACCTTGAACGCGTCCATCATAATCATTAACAACTTTTCGCAAGACATTTTCAACTGTGTGAAGCAGACACACAACACGCTGAAGGTTTCTGTTTAATACAGTTTCAAGTACTGTTACGCAACCTGTACCTGTACCCAAGTTTGCAACTGCCCCATCACATGTAATAGCTTTGAGCGTTTCAACTGACTCAGTTTGCTGAAGAACATCCAAGATAACATTTGCAAAAGTTTGATTTGGAACTTCTTTTGATGCTACCAGGCGATTGCCTGGCAAGTCGCTTAAAACTAAAATATTAGTCTTTTGAGACTTATCTTTGAATCTTTTCATCAATTTAACTGTAGCGTGTATCTGAAGATTTCGGATTCTTTTAGGAGCCCCGGTTTCAAATGCTTCTTTAGCCAATTTATCTTCATTCTTTAGCTTATATTCACTAAGATATACAAAGCCATTAACGTTGTTCATTTCAGAATTCGCAATATTGACTAGGCCTGTTGCAGCGGAAATCAATATTCCATTTCGCTTGCAAAACATGTAGGTTTGTGGCATACGAATCCTATGCCTATCGTTTTCTGAAGCTTTGTAATCCTCAATTTTCATCCTCTTTGTGGCTTGATCTTTGAGAAATTCCTTAGTCACATGATGAAGGAATTTTTTCTGATTGCACGGGGAGCGTATAGTTGACAAGCAGGAACATTTAGCCTCTGGAAATAGCTCATTCCACATTTTGAGAAGGAACTTTGAAGATCTAAGCTTACGACGTTGATTAAGAAGCTCCTTCAGACTTCTGACAATAGGCCTGTAATCTTTGCCTTCTATCCCAGCTTCTTCGTAAAATTTTATAAGATCATCAACGATTTTGCGCCTGTATTTTGATAAATCTCTGGTTGGATGCAGGCCAGAATAGAGTTTAAAGAGGTTATATACATCCAAATTTGTAGGAAGCATCAAAGCAGGAAGAGGTTAAGGGTTTTCAAGCTCATTATTTATTTCTGCAATAGTATAACGGGGCATTTTTGACTGTCTGTAGGTTATAACTTTTTTTAAATATTCAAAAGTACCAAATTAATTAAACAAATAAAGAATGAATTTTAATTCCTGAATTTTTCTCGTTCTTTTCATATATATTTTGTTTTACCATATATTTGAAAAATAGAGTAAGGCGCTAAAATGGTACCAATTTAAATTATGAAATTATGTTTTTTTAGTTTTACCCAACCAGGAATCAATTTTAGCGCTTGATATTCATAGATTTCATATCTCTATTCAATTTTCTATCAAGAATACTTTGACCCGAGCGATTTTAAAATTTCATCTATATCTAATAGGGGCATTTGCAAAATTGGTGACTTGGACCTTCCCATTTGCAGATATGGTGACAGTGGTAGGCCAAAATACAATTTTTGTTACATTTTTACATTAGATTTGAGGACCCTTAAAATTTAATTCACTTTTGGTTCATTTTTTTAATACAAAATTTTGAATATTGCATTTATGCTTACTTTTTCCTGTGTTAAAATTTAATAATTGCAGTCATGGTTAGTCCTCCCTATACTGAATGATATTTATTTTGCAATTATGGTTACAATCTTGTAAAATCTTTCTTTGATGCCTGTTTAAGTTTGTTCATATGTGTTTATATTCATGGCTATTCCTAAGTACTGATTTGTAATACGTCGAATTTAAATTAAGTTAATTTTCCAAATCAATTCAAAATATTATGAATTATGTAGTTATGAAGACGAAGAAGAACTTTTACATACTCTCCGAATAGTCAAGAGGAAAAATATTTTTCAATATAAAAGATGTTCCATTTGAAGAAATTCAAAAAATTATTCATCTAGCCAAAATTAGGCTATATTTTATTAATTTATTTTCCATCAATTCTGTATTTATTGCAAAAAGATGTTGAATTTCTCTTTATTATAATAAATATTATTATAGTTATAATTATTCACAGATTTTGTTGTTTTTTATTGTTTTTCAATTCATTCAGATTTTATTTTCAATGTAATTCATCAAAAAATTTCCCATCGTTTTCCACTAAAGATGGACAGAATTAACATTTTTAACTTTTACATTAATTTTTCTCCCTTTTAACTACAACTAAAAAATATTTTTATTTTGATTCAACTTGAATTAACAATTGCCTATTTACTTTTGTCAGATTGAATTTTTAATCATTATTTCATTGGCTCATTTCAGTGTGGTTCATTCTTGATTTTGAAAAAATACTCTTTCGTACAGTAGAAAAATCGATTTCATAGATTTTTATTTCTGTTTTATGCTACAAAACGTTCAATTTATCTTTTTTGAATAAACTTTTCTATAAGATTTTTCAGATTTTTAAAAAGCTGGGATCTAAATTTTATTAATCTGCTAATGATTTTTCGCTATCTGATCGCAAACAGGTATATACAAGTTAAATATCATATTTGATATACCATAAATTTTCTTCTTTTTCAATTTTGAATATTAATTTATTAGTCAAATTTGCTGACGATTCCAAGTAAACTTAAAGAGAAAATAAGAAATAAGAGGGCAACTATTCTCTTATTTAAACCTAGATATTTAAAACATTAATTCAAAGAAATCTAAAATTCAAAAAACTTTTCAAGAATGGCCTAGCTTATATTTTTTTTATTAAAATGAAGGGTTAATTACAAAAAGATCTATTCGGTGTATTATCAAATAGTCTAAGTCTATTTACAGAAAGTATAAGTGATATTATCATTGGCTTAGCACGTTCTATTAACTAATAGTTATTAACTATGCATCAAATATTAATTAATCACTTAAGTTTTTTGACACCAAGTTTAGAAAATGAACGTTCCGAATGGAAATTTTTCAAATTTTAGGTTAAAAAGAGTAAATTAGATTTATTTTGGCTTCTGATATCATCCTTTTCTTTTTCAAATTACAGGTATCCCTCCACTTAGGTCATTCATTATTTAAACCACCATACCTACAAGTAGCATCGTGATTTAAAAAAATTTAGAAGTGGAATTTTGATTAAAATATCTGAATAAACTTTTGGTCTCAGGTTAGCTTCAGATTAACTTTAATTTACCGTAAAATTACTTCATTTACCCATGCTATTAACAAATTTTTATATTTAACACAAAATTATTGCTTGAACAACATTCAATAAACATTTTAAATTCAATGTTCTATCTCAAAATTGACAACAAACCTTATTTTTAAAATAATACATTTGAAGACCTTTTAGCCCTGATTTCATGATAAAAAAGTTTGATGGTTTTCCGAAAAGAGGTAATATATGGCTAAAATGAGCACATTAATACTCTTTGAGGCTCAACTGATTATTTTAATTGGTTTTTTAAATATTTTTTGTGTTTATGATTGGTTTTCTATTTATATCAATGATGAGATTTATTGAACTTCATTGAATAGATATTTCTGCATTATAATCAAATTCTGATGTAAGTTTTAAGATATTATTGATAAAAATCTAAGTAAATATTAACATTTAATTTAGATAGTAGAAATATTAGGATTATCTAATAATTTGAATTTTTTTCTTAAAATATTTTTAATTAGAAATCGATTCTACAATATTAAAATGATAAAATTTTAATTAGTCAACGAAAAATTCAACAATTCTCAAAGAAATAGAATCAAATGTAGGCTGAAAAGACACCAAACCTCTTCAATTGTATATCATTGTAATGTTGATAAATGAGATGAAACAGTCTTCTCCTAACGTCATTACTAACTTTAAAATGGTCATTCCTAAAACCGTCCCTTTTAAAATTAGGCTTCATGAAAATTTTAGTCTTCACAACCTCATCTATCTCATCATCTCTAAAATCAGATCTATAGAATAATTTGGCCACAATCTTTTTAATCGGTTTCTAAAGATTCTACAGAAAATGATGAAAAAATGAGATGTTTGCAAAAATCATAAATTCCCAAATTCATCGAGAATAGCTTTATGAACTCTCTTTTGGATTTTTATAAATAATCAGTCTTCTCCTTAGGTCTCAGTAAATCAGCCTTATGTTGAAAAGTTTTTTTAGCTTAATTTTATTTTAATTTCTGTTAACTTGAAATAAATGAAATAGTGATAAAAGTCAAAACTCACTGTTACAATTAGAATAAGTAAAATAATCGCCAAGACTACAACTAGAAATGTAAGAGGCCATTTATGCTGAAAAACAATTGCATGGGAATTCTGAATAGTGGTAGAGTTTATTTCTAGAATCTTATAATCGATTCCGTGTGAACCTGAATGCATTCTTTGTTGATTTTAGAGAAAAAAAGATAGGATATAAGTAATAAAGATTCTGTTACTAGATGAAACTTTTACTTTAATTTGATCAGTAAATATTATCCAATAGAATTGATTTATCATTTTATAAATAATACATGCTATTCTGTTTGAAAAATTACACAGCGTGTCACTTTGATCTTGTAATACCAAAATATCTAAAATGATTTTGAATCTGGTCTCGGAAATTGGGAATTGTATAGTAAATTCTAAAAGTTTAAGATTTTCACCTTTTTACAGAGGATTAATCAATGAAATGGAAAACTTTTGATGTTCAACCGTAGAATACTCGATAAAGTAATTCAGAGCATCTTGAAAAAATCTTTTTGTATGAAGAGAATTCCAAAGAAAAGGTGAAAAAATGATGAATAATCAAATGAGAATCTATCTGAAAACCTCTTCATGAAATGTCTAATTTCTAACATGAAGTTATGAAGAAGTAAGATTGATCAATTAGAAACCTTTAGTCTATTCAAAAACACAAAAATTACATTGAAATTAGACAAATATTTCTTGATTCGATTTTTCTCGATTTCTTCTCCCGAATATGCAAAAATCAATGCAGAACTTAATTTTCTTCTCTTAATGTTTATCATCTTAACCATACAAATTACACTTCAATTAGATAATTGATCATGATCGTGCTATATATCCAGCTCCAGATCGTGAATTCGGCTCCGAATGCTCATTGCTCAAGTCAAATTGGTGATGAAAGTATCCTCATGAGGAATAATAAATCAAGTGAATATAAGCGAATATAAACCTTATACAGTTGTCCCCCAGGTTTGGCATATGGAAAAGGACAAACCCTACCTTCCTTAGAAAAATTTTATTTTTTTCTTCTGTCCACATACTTTGTAGTCTATTAGTTTGTTTGAACATTTTTTTCTGAAAATTAAAATTAAAATAGGATTAATCAGGAAGAAATCATTATCCATTTTCTACATTAGTCATACAATGTGAGTTGTACATGGTACAATGTGAAGAACATGTGTCTCTAATTATAATTAGCAATTCGTTTAATTATCATTCTTGATTAAAAATTCGTTCAACATTAACCCTTTCGATGCCGTTTGAAAACCAATAAAGATAGCTTTCTAATTCTTTTTGCATGTTTCTAAGAAATTTTTTTTGATAAAATTTAGAACAACGAAATTTTTGAATTCCAACTTCTTCCACTAGATATTTTAATGGACATATATGTCCAAACGGCCCTTAAGGGTAACAATTTTTAACTGTTTACTTTTTATACGAAATCAACAAAAATATACAGAATAAACAGCATTTATTCAAGAGTGAGCTATTACAAAGCAGCTTTCTTCATTTGAAATACAATAAAACATGTTACAAGTTATACAATAGGTAGATATCTTTCTTTT
>SSNU01000239.1:0-43098 GCA_012064415.1 Gyrodactylus bullatarudis | reverse complement strand
AAGAAAATTTTGAAATTTGATATATTTGAAGCCGTGAGTCAATTTGAAAACACAAATTTTCACTAGAATTTTATGTTTTTTTTTCAATAAATTTTACTTGATTTTATTTTTTGCGCAAATTTTTTCTCTTTCACCCGTTCATATATACACCAATCGACGCAGAATTTAATTTCCTATTCAATGATATTCAGTTGTTGGGCAATTAGTTAATTTCTCTTAATGATTTTAATCAATTAGTAACTCCAGTTTTGGGAAAATTCGGAATTTTCGTTTTGTGCGAATATCTCCAAAACTGAATACAATTCGGAGATTCTGAGACCAGATACAGAATCTGCGTCAAATTCCGGATCAGGTTCATTCTAGTTTATTTTGTTATCCCCAGATTGAAAAAAAAGTGACACGCCGTGTTATTATTATCAGCTTATTACCTATCTAAAAGGTAAGACATGGTACTTCTTCTCATAGAGCTAAAGGTAACAGAAGATTAACCCACTCCCAAGTAACCAGAAATAAAATTAATAACAACCTAACTAAGTATCTACTCTCCTAAAAAAAGATATATTTAGAGAGACAGTACTGATGATCCTTTGAGAAATTCGAATATTTTAGTACCACTTTTCAAAAGCTTTTGAATGTTTCGATTTCCTAGATTTTAAAATATTTTCTCGAGGATGGCTTGGCTAAAACAGTCGATCAATTTGCAAAATTATCAGTATTTTATAAAACTTTTTTTGTAATTTTTTTTGAAAGAAAATTTAAAATTGAAGTTTTCAGTTGAAAATAACTTGTATTTTCATATTTTCGAATTTAATTACATTATTACAATTTATTTATAGCACTCAATCAATAAATACATTTTGTGATCTAAACTTTGAAAGTTAAAAAGCTATCAAAATCTGAATATTTTCAACTTAAGGAGTATAACTCAACAATGCTTTGTAGAATTATTTTAAAATACCACAAAGATTAGTTGAATGGATTTACAGACAATTTCCTTAATTTCACATATTCATGATATACTTCTAGTGGGTTACTCCTTAGTCGCAGTTCTCGGATCTATTAACTCTGAAAAGCAGTTGAGGTTCTTTGCTTTAAAGTTAATTTAATCTTATTAGTTATGAGAATATGAAGATATATATGTGGTAAAAATCTAGTTGATTCGACAAGAGATTTTTAAACAAAAGAAAAAATCCTTTTATCAATACGAAAATAAAATTTTGGAACAAGTTTTGTGTCAAAAAATATTTGCTTCATGAATAGGAATGATGTTAGATTTTAATATTTGATGTATATCATATGAGTGAGAATAAAATTTAAAATCAATACGGATATATGGGTCAGTAAACATGAATTTTCATATTAACTATTGATTTAATGTCTATAAACTCAAGGCAGATGATTTTTTTACGATTGTAAATGAAGGAAGATCATATTTCTAATCTTTGAGTGTAAAGTAATCGAAATCGTACGCTTTGTTTTCTTTTTTAGAAATTAGTAACTTTACATGGCCATTTCGGATGGATTTTGCAAATTTTCGATTTCTAGTTTGGGTCAGAATCTGAATGAGCTCTTCAGGGGAAATCGAATGATATATAAAACATATAAAACCTATTTATGAACTGGTTGCAATAGAAACAATGATTTTGTATTAAAATTAACGTGATGAAAAATTTGCCATTTTTCTCATGATAGAAACTAAAATATTTTCTTCTAATCATTTTCAAAATAGTAAAATAAGTCTTACGAATCATTTATTTCTATCAAAAACCTCTTAATCTTCGATGAATACTTGAAAGTAAGGAGTATTTGCAATGTGATTATGCATAAGATCAGATTCAGTTAAATTGATTTTCTTTTCTAATCTTGATCCTAAAAAAACTCTTTCGATTACTCTCCCACTTTCAAATCAACAAAAAATTTCAGCTCAAAGTTCGAAAGAAATGGGATTTTGGCGCCAAATGGGAATTTGAAAAATTTAATCATAACATATTTTTCATAAAAATATTTTTTTTCAGAATATTTTTTTCAAATGATAAAAAGGGGCAACATGAGTAGGATTCGTTTACAAATTTAAATTCCTGATGAAAAAATCGAGAGTAATTTCAGATTTAGTATGTCCTTGAATTTTTTTTGTTTTTAAATTTAATATGCTTTTGCTCAAAATTCGTACGGATTTATTAATAAATAATCTGTTTTGTTTTCAAGCTTAGTATGTTTCATTTTTCTACTGTGATCTTACTTTAACAGCGTTTCCCCTTTTTTTAGGAAAGCGTGAAATGAATTCAGTTGTAGAAGGTTCCTATAACGAAGAGTTAGGAAATATTAATATTTTTCCTTGGTATTTTTGCTACATCATCATGAGCCTCTTCATTAATTTCTTTGATTAGGTTCATTTGGTGAAGTATAAGTTCGGAATTTTTCACTTTAGCGATAATACATAAGTTCTATTCAAACTGATTTAATTTGTCCACAGCAATAACTGGTAGTCCATGGTTGAATGTTGAACCCTTTTTCAAAATTCCCAAAAATTTACTTAGATTATACATAAAAATTCTCAAAAACTGCTTAATTAAAATTAAAATCTAATAAAACTCTGATTATAAGCCAATTTTATTATCTAAGTTTGTTACTACCTCACTCTAAATATTTATCAATACTTGTAAGTATACTAATTTTTGATTGAAAGAATCCAAAGAATACACACATTGTATCCAAGCTTTGGTTCCAATAATTCACTTATCTTTATCTCCGGACACCAACCTCTTTGGATCCTTAAATATTCCTTTATGATTAAAAACTTTATCAGATCATCGACCAAAAAAGAAATACGGGTACCGAAATTTACTGATTGTTGTCATTGCAAACCCTGTAACTTATTCAATGAATATAACTTAATAAATTCCCGATTTCTTTCAAAAAATGAAGCATACTAAGTTTGAAAACAAAACAGATTATTTATTAATAAATCTAGTAATCCGTACTAATTTTGACCAAAAACATGCTAAATTTAAAAACAAAACTCAGGTCATACTAAATCTGAAATTACTTTTATATGCACTTTTGTAAAAGGACATACTAGATATGATTTTTCAATTTAAAAACATCTTAATTCTGAATAAACACCCCTTGGACACATACTAGTTTCTCAAATGCCCCTGCAAGTAATATCAAGTTTGAGAGATTTTTTACTAAAAATGGAACTTTGACCATATCACTACACTTAAATAGAAAATAATTTTGGACAAAAATTTATTTAATTCGAATCAAAAATTCATTTCCAGAGAAAATTGAAAAATCTATCCCTATTGACCTTAAAATCTGGCTGCTTAGCACCAAATAGATTTTTTTCTGATATGGTCACTTTAGTAACTGGCTATTTTAGAAAATTGAAAGATATTAAATATTGTATAAAAATATTATAATAATAATAATATTTAATAATTATTAAACCAAATTTACAATTTTCAAAGCATTATCATTGGCAAGACTTTTACAAATTATGAAAGATATGATAAAGGTAAATGAAAATAATAAAATGCATAAAATAGATTACATAGACAAGGATTGTTGATGGTTATAGTTTTTCTGAACTGACAGATAAGGCTATAATATAAACTTTATATCGTTAATAAGAAATTTTTCTCAAAGATTGAAAAAGTGGGAAATTGTGGAATTTTTAAAATCCATACAAAACAAACATGGCCTCAATGAATTTTTCACCTTCTTGTCAATAAGGTTTATAAATATCAATTAACTGTACTGCATAAAATCATGAAGATTATTTTTCTACCAAAAATTCTTTTTCTATTTCTGTATAATTGCAACTAATATTGTAACTGGCAGTATCATTTATACCTATTTCAAAGCCTCGTTATTGGAAAAAGGTTAGTTATATTCAAATTAAATATACTTTTCTTAATATTTATTTTAAAAAGTTCTGTCAAAAACTGGTTTTACAAATTACACAACATCATATAGCTTATTTATTAATTTTCCTAAAAACAGTTGAACTAAAAAGTATTCATAGTTATATCTGAATTTACCTTATTTATTTAAAAATTCTTCACTCAAAATCAGATAGGGAAAACTTATAGAAAAGTTCCGTAAGAAATTTTCTATGAAAAGTTTTCCAGATGATGAAGGTCACAAATATTTAATATTAATATTTGAGCCTTTTGGTATGAATATTCCTATAAAATAAATTTTAAAAAGCTGCTTAAATATATCTGCAGCTATGTAAATTTTTTTAACATTTTAAATAAAATAAATGCAACTGTGGTAAGTTTCCTTAACATTACACTTTTTGGTTTTATAACACTGTTATAACAATTCAATTTATATAAATTATTTTATATATTAAGAACATCTAGAAAATTTCATTAGTCTATTGTTAAATTTAGGAATCTGATAGTAAAAACAATTTTGGAGCTTTGGGAATTTTTAGGAAGAATATTTCTTCATTCTGATTGGCCTAACATTACTCGAATACTATTGGTCCAAATGTGATGATTGTTATATATTTAGAGTCAACTTCCATTTTCACACAAGTCGTGTCACTTTACAGAGCTTTTACCTGTAATAATAATTTTGTAAAATTTTATTTAAAATCGATTAACATTTTTATGAGGCTGAAAATCGAAAATTTTCAATTGCTTGTTAGCTTAACTTCTTTTAAACTAAAGTATTCTTATAGATAGATTTATTACAAGGAATCCTAAAATGAATAGAACATTTCGAATTTCAGTTACGGTCACACAGCTTTCGATCCTCTTAAATTCTCCTATTTATATCATAAGGCTAAGATAACTCTGGTATAGAGATTTTCAAAACATAAATAGGTTTTTACAATTGATGAATACATTGTGGGATTTTTCTTTCTAACCCTAAATACTAGAGTAGGCTAAAATTTTATATTACGCTACTAAATACTATTAATATTCAAGCTGTATTATACCCCCTTCTCCAAAAACACGAAATAGGATTTAAAGGTTTTCCATTTGCGTAACAACTTTAGTTATAGCCTCGAAAAAATAATTTTTCAAGACCTAAAATACTTGAAAAATAATATTTTGCGATATTAAGACATTTAATTTTAACGCTTTATTGCGAATTTGCCAAAAAAATCTTACTCAAACTACTAACTAGTAAATTGAGAAAAACCCACAATGTATTCATCAAGTGTAAAAACCTATTTACATTTTGAAAATCTTGAACACACCAATACATTTTGGCAGATCAGTTAAACTTTTTACTAGTAACACCGTGTAATTTTTAGAATATAGTATCCAAATGATGTTTCGCTAATTTTTTCCTTTGATCTCACCCAGGTAACATAAAGTAATGAATTTCACCTCAATTCTCCCCTTAGTGATGTCATAATTTTTGCGATTTCTCTACCATACACATTTGAATGTCCCTTTTTCAAATTTCACGTTCGTTGTGCTTTGATGATGAAAGACATGAGAGCAAAATCGCAAAATTTTAATTGCAACATTTTTTGCCATTTTTTTGAAATCCTTCTTTCTCAATGAATAGAGTTATGCATTTGAATTTTTAAAAAAAAATAGGTTTCATTCTTTATTCTCGAGCTGAAATTCCTCACTTCATGCGGAATGCCTTTGAATCTTCTTTTTTATATAAACATTATTGATTACTTTAATTTCTGTCTTGAAATTTTTTGACTTTTTTATTGTAACCATAGCAGATATTCATTAGTATTCTTTATAAGTAAATTTGCATGTTAACAATAAAAACAATATTTCTTTTGATAAAATACACAATAAATTGCAAATAAAGAGAAATAGCGGTTGCTTGTTAATGGATTCTAGAAAAACTAAAAACGGATTCCTCTCGCTTACCACAAGAGATTCTATGTGACGATATATATATATATTTTTAGAGTCTTTTGTAATGATTTGTTCGAAAATTTCTTTCATCAACCTAACACACATAACGCATACCAGTATTATTTTGTGGTAGAACTATCATAAATTCAATTTTTCTTTTCCCGGAAAAGTAGTTTTTTCTTGTTGATTAAAATTATTGAAATGTATTTAGTTTAATATAAATGATATGAAGATGGTATTTTTCGATTTTTATATTTTTTTCCTCAAGAAATTGAATACGAAAAAAATGGTCAGTTTCAAATTTCAGTTTCCTTGTTTAATCGTGATCCTTTTTTAGTCACTTTCTTATTTTGAAGTTCAGAACATGTAAATTTGCAGCTAGCTAAAAATTTGAAACTGACCACAATTTTCTTAACATTTTTCTCTTTATATTAACAGATTTTTAGAACACTGTGATTGCTATATCTGGTTTAAATCTTGTATGACTTTGGAGAAGAGTTTTTATTATAAAACCTTTATTTACTATCTCTTCGTCGATATTAACGCTTCTAAGTTCAGATGTGCCATTGAAGGTACGTATCGCTTAAGCAATTAATATAAAGCTAGTTAATATGAAGATGGGAATGTACTCACAATTTTATCCAAGTAAAATTCAAAGGTTCTCGCCACCCCCTATGGTTTGTGTATACGCTGAATTGCAATATAGAGTGTATTTTCTTCAACGAAATTTCATTTAAGCGAATTGATAGCATGACAAAAAGAGCCTATAATCAGACCAAACGCCAAGGACCATTTCTTGCTCCATTTGGATTGTTAAAATAATTTTAAGGCACTAAAATTCCTATACACAATGATTTAAGTCTCAAATTACCTTAGTTTACTCAATCAGACTATCATCATTTTCCATCAAAGTTTGAGGTTCGTAAATTCGGTTTATACTTTTTTTAAACAAACGATAAGAACTCAAAAATAATTGATTTGTTTTTTACATTTATTCAAAAAACAAATAATCATGTGCTTAACATCTGAGCAACATCGAATCATCAAATTGTTAAAGTCCAGAAATATGAAAGTCTCAGAGATAGCAAGGGAGATGCGTACTTCGAAATCTACTGTATATAGAGTACTGTCTAACCAAGTTTCAGCCGATTATTATTTTCAACATTTATTAGACACAACAATTCATGCGAGAAAATCGAATAACCTCTCTTCAAGGCTACCCAGCAAACAGTCCGGACTTGAATCCAATCGAGAATCTTTTCGGAATATTGAAGAACAAGTGGTATTTGGTTTCTGGTATTAATTCCAGCGATGATATCATAAGAAAAGTTGAAATTCTTGGTCAAGATCACGTTAGCCAAGCAACAATAAATAATTTGATACTTTCCATGCCAAGAAGAATTGATCTTTGCCATCGAAAGAAAGGAAGAAACACAAAATATTGATTTATTTACTCAAGAAGAGAAACCGATTATTCTTTTAGATTTTGTATTATTTTTTTTACATTTCAATACATGTTTTTCAACAAATTTGACTCCTATCAAAGAACAATGTTAACATTCTCGAAGTCATGCTAGTGTTAAAAATAAAGCTTTATTTTAGTCGATTCTCTTCAGACCAAACTCCGACTTTGAAATTTTTGATATTTCTTGAGATCACTTTAGTATCATAAATTACACATCATTACTTAAGAGTAAATTTCTATTTTTTATCATCTCAATAAATATTTACCTTACCTTTGAATCGAACCAGCCCTTTCTAAGTTCAAAAGCAGAAACTATGCCAACTCGGCTAAATCTTACGCTAAAGTTGCTAGGGAAAAAATTAAGAAAATATTCTCGAAAAAGTTATTTGTTTTTGTGATTGTTTACATTTTTAAAATACCACTTAAATGAACCCACGAAAACTTTGAAAATGGTCATTTCAAAAAAATTCACTTTTTCCGTAAAATTATCGATTCACTGATTTCAATCCCATTATTTCATCAGATCTAGATCAAATTTCCATGCAGAAATGGGCCATTTGGTTCAAAATTTTTCGTAGATTTCGAATTTGGCCTTAATTTTTATCTTAGATGCTTCTGAGAAGAATGATTTGGGATCATAAAAATACAAGTTTTTCTTGATCTTGACTATTTTTCAAGATCGAGAAAAATACTCAAATTTGGCCAGATCAACATAAAATATCAACGAACTGGTACATTCGAAACATCCTACAGATTCTTGATCCAATATCTTTTTTCAAGAAATTAGATTTTTGTTTGAAACGTTTTCCAGAGTAAAAAGTAAGATACTTTTATCGAGTAATCATACCTGTAGAATTCAAATATACAATCACCTTAACCCTATCTACTAGACCTCGATGAAAATTTCAGATCTTAAAAATTTTTTATGAGAAAATTGCTATGCTATTGTAGATTACTTTAAGCTTTCAAAAGTCTCATAAAATCGTTTCCCCATAATGCTAAAATGATTTTAGTACTAACATTGAAATATGGTTCGCAGGTTTTGATTTTCGCGATACTTAAATAAAAATTCCTTATTTTGTTTAAGAAAAATAAAAAAAAAAATTTTCAATAAGAAAAGTTTATAAATTAATTTGCGAATTTGTATCGATAAGATTTATCAACAGCAAAAATATTATAAAGTTAGCTAGAATTAATTTCTTATGTTAATATCAGTTTTTTAGTGTATCACTCCATTCTGAAAAGAATAAATCCTGTTATACAAAGATATCTTCACTTTTGGAATTAACAAACACAAAATTCATCTTATAAAACCTCCTTTTATTACTCTGCCTGCTTATTCCTTAATATTTTTGACAATCGAATGATTTGATTAATTATAATTTAAAATATTATATCAACTTCATTTTGACACAGAAGAATACTAGATCGGATTATATGCTGGTCAAAGAAACTAGAGTCTTGATATAGCATTCTCTCATCTGAAATATAAAAATTGGTCTCAATCTTTAATAAGAAACGACTTAATTATTTTGGAAGTTAGTAGCCCAACAGATGATTTAATAAACTATAGCAATGAATAAAATCTTTAGATAAAGAATAGAAAATTATTTATTCAGATCAAAATCATCCTCTTCTAATTCATTTATTTTTATTATTGTTAGAGAAAGTTTTGGCTTTCTCAATGAGTTGATCAATTGTCAACTCATATAAGGGGTTTATCAGGGGAATCATCCTTGCATCCAGGGATGCTATAAACAACTTCTTTGCATCAGGATTGACTGCAGAGAATATTCTTTTTCTCTCTTCGTAAGAACATTCTCCTCGGACTGCTTGATGGAGATCCTGCAGGGTTAACGCCTGCCTTGTTCAATGCTTCTTTGGAGGAAAAGCTTCTCTCAGGGGTAGTCATCTATGGGAGGAAAATTTGTAATTAGTTTGAATTACAATCATCTTTTCATAAGAGAAGAGAAAGAAAGCTGCAAGAAATATATTTTCTCCCATAAATAAAAATAAGCCACAATTTTTGGCCCGGCTCAACAGAAACTAGTCTTGATAGATTTGACAGAATTAAAATAGGTTTTGAAACGTCAGTTCCTGAATTGTTTCACCATTTATATAATAGAAATTATCTGCTGACTGGACTGGCTCGATAGGATCTTGAGATATTCATTTAGAAATTTTAATGTTTTAATTAATTAAAATTAATGTGGCCGGCTCAACAGAATCTGGGGACTGATAAAATTTCGATGAGAGAAAATCAATTCTCTACTGCAGCATCCTAAAAATTATGTTAATAATACAAAAATTTTATAAAAAATGTAATAACGCTTACATCGAAATCATCTAGGTTTTCTACGTTGTAAATAAAGACCTGCGGATTATTAGCTTCCTCTATTTCTTCATCTTCGATGACAAAATTTTCATTTTCTTGTAAAATTATATCAGGATTTTGGACCAAGTTCTATAGTTGAAATTATAATCAAATATAAAATTTTTAAGTTATTGAACAAATAAAACTTACATTTAAAAATGGATTAAAATTTATTCTTGGAAGAGCTCTTGCTTTGATTTTTGCATCTGTGACATGGTTGGCATTTTCAAATATTTTGACAAGTTTGAGAGATTTTTTATAATCACAAATTAATCTTTCAATACCTTGAGTGTTTGAGCACGGCAATGGCACGTTGAGAGCTCTTTCTTCAATGAAATTTATGCCTTGAAGAACACAATACTGTATTTGATTAAAATCCACCAACTCGTAAAAGCTATCAGCATTGAAGTTTAGCTGGGGATTTGCATAAATTCTCAGTCCATTTACAGCATTACCAAGTAGTCTTTGTGCTTCTTGCCTTATTGGTAAATCTTCACTTCTCGACATTGATAGAAGAATTATTTCAGGATGTGCCATAAATGAATTGTTCTGTAAGGCTATTTTGCCTAATTTTTTAATAATTACATGTGGGAAATTTTCAACTCGAATCATGTTGTAAAAATTTGCTGGTGCATAAATAGAAGACTTGTGTCTTACTTCAAAAGAACTAGGAACATACACTTGAACAACAAATTCTGCCATCATTCTGAGTCCTGTCGATGGATTTCTTCTTGAAACATATAACCTCAGTATTCTACTGGCTAATATAGTCCATCGTGAATGACAAAGAGTTCCGATTGAATTATTTCTGATAAAATTGGATAATTCTTCGTCTTGAGGTCCTCTGCTTGTCTTCAGATAATAATCCATGTCTATTGAAGGATTCTAAATTTTGAAGATCTATTTCGTTATTCATTTCTTTGTAACTGTATAATTTTTTCAACTATTTGGTTATTTAAAACATATAAATGATGTTTAAATTTTACTAATTTTATTGTTTTCCTAATTATGGGAAATCAAATTTTATTTTTGATGTCGAAAGTAAATTTTCAGTTATGATGGAGTGGGGACTTTGAGATTTTAGGATATTTTCTACTTGAAGTAAATAAAATTTGATAATAAGCGACCTATATTGTTCCCGCCCGGAATTTCCCATGTTTTAAAATTTTCATCGGGGTCTAAAGGTTCAACTATCCGATGATTTTGGTCTCTAGGATAACAATTAGGAAACCGATTATCATCATAAAATTTTTGATGAACTCTTTATTCATGATATTGAATCATCCAAATTTCTTTGATTTGCAAGCAGTTAAAAGTATCATGAGATCTATATTTGAATTTCACACGCTTGATTTCCAAAATCTTATTCAGGATATACCATTTTCTGTCAGCTACTCTACCCATACAATTTATGATTTTCTAATAAAATTTCAACTCAAAGTTCAAATTTGGCACAAACTTGAAAGTTAATTTTTTCATTAAATTCGAGTTCTCGGTTTTTTGTAAGAATCTTTAAATTAGCTAGGTAAAAATTCCAAATTGATCACGTGAATATTCAATGATTGTTGAAAAATATAGCTTCAGGCTGAATTCCATGAATCACAGAGTATGACATGATCCAAATTTACGAAAAATATTAATAACAAATATTGCTTTTTATTTTGTTTGATCTCATTTATATGGGAAGGAGCTTCATTTCATTGAAAATTTTTCTTTCCCTTGAAGAAATATTTGCTCCTTTCTCTCTTCTTGTTTCAACTGAATTTTATTGAAGAGGATCTCATTTTACTTGTCTCAAAACAAAAGATTTTTTCAAGTCCTCGATACTTTATGCAAATATTAAAAGTGATACTTGTATAAGATTTTATCTTCAAGCAGTCATAATTCGAAACGGATGAACTATTTTACTGTGAGTAATAATTCATAGTTATTATTAGAGCATCTAAAACTCATATTTTACACAAATACCACTTTTTGGAATTATATAGAAAGGAGATATATTGAAAAACCACATGTGCATTTCTCAAAGCATCATCACCACTTTGTTATAATCAATTGGATTGTAAGGATTCATATAAAAAGTTATAAGAGCATATGCAGGTCATTTTTTTATATTGTTCATGAAGGCGTGTATATAGGTCATAATTTCATTGATCAGATTGGTATCATGATATGACATAAATTTCCGCTAATTAATACCAATTTGGGTTGAAAATAATTATTTTATTATTAATTATAATTAATAATAACTTGAACTGAATCACAAAATAGGCTAGAAGTAAGGTGAGTTCATTTCCATGGACCAAAAGTGATGTAAAACAGTAAATATATACCAATCAAATTTTGCTTTTATTGCCCTTGATTGACATTTTGACTACGTGCAACGTGCTTTATTTTAAATTCTTCTTTGAGAATTATGTATTTTTTTAAGAATAAAATTTATTTTCTTGAATTTTTAAAATTGAATCGAGTCTCATGACTTCTCTTTTTTGTCTGCTGAATTTTTTTGTAAGATTTCATAAGCCCAATTTCGAACGATTATTCTCAAGTATTACTTCAGGATTTAATGCAGCATCTCGAAAATCTCCCTCTGTGATTCGAGGTATTGTCTTGAAATAGATTTTGGCAGATATGCAATAGTTATAAACTATAGTTTTATAATTAAAGTTGATGGGTTTAGAAATGATTTAAGGAGGAGGCAACGTACAAAAATATCAACATTCAATTGAAAATCTAGTTCATTAGTAGTGTTATTTTAAAAATAATGAACTCTTCATCGTCGACGTTCTTTTCAATTAAAATAAAATAAACACAGCTAACGAGGTCGTGCGATACGAACAGGCTCATTGTCTAGGAAAAAATCTTCAAAACGACGATTAGTATTTTGCCTTTCACGACGGGGTCGTTGATTCATTATTAGGGTTAAGCTTGTGAAATGAATAATACAAAGAATTTAAAATATGTTAGAAAAATTATTTTTTTAAACAACTAATTTCTCAAAATTTATTCATTTGTTTTATCTTGTCAACTCAGTTTTTTCAAATTGGAGTTTAGGAAAAAGGAGAAAATAAACTTTTTCATTTATTGAGACATTAACACAATAAAAAGCTGATCTACTTAATCGAATATCTACCATAGATTTAGGAATAGAAATTTCAGATTAGAATTTAATTTAATCAAATTCCAGCAAATTTGAAATCTTGAAGCAGCGTCAAATTCCCATTTTTTTGAACTTTGATCTTGATCAAATTCGATATCTTGATGAAAAAATTAAGAATTTTCTGAAAATCATAAATTCCCATCTTCATATTAACTAGGTATGTCAATTTTTGTTGAGAAATCGAGGCAAGATATATTTCAAGGATGTAAGCAAAACAAATAGGATTATAACTATTTCCAGAGATGCTACCTGTACCTTTTACATTGTTTTACTCATCAATAAGCTAAATAGAATCATAGATTACCAAAAAACTTTATTCTGGGAGAATTCAAGCCTGATTCTATTTGGAAAACTTTACGGGTAAAATGTATTTTTGTATTTTAAACAAATATTAATTAATTTTAGAATAATTTTGGTAGAATTACAAGACCTATAAATTCTTAATTGGAATTTTCAAAGTAACATTGATGATTATGCTTTAAAAATTTCATTTAATGGTTCTATATTTTTTCCTGTCTATTTTAATTATGAATTAATTATTTTTAATCAGAAGCTTATGAAAATCTACATGAATTAAAAACGATAAAAGTTTAAAAATTCAATCAAAAATAATTATATTTAACTTTCAAAAAATATATTTTCAATTTTAAATACAAAAAGTAATCTGAATAAACAAAACTCTTTTTTAAATGAAATTAATTTTTAATAGGTTTGAAAGAGGGCATTAGCCAGGTTAAGGATTTTTGTAATATCCAAGAATAAGCGAGAAATCGAATTATTCGAGAAAAATTTGTATAAATAATAATTATAGTCATGTAATTTAATTAAAATTTAAATAAAAAATAAAGCGCTTTTGGATAGGAAGATGGATATTCTTGAAAAAAATTACATTTTCTCCTGCTCTAGAGAGAATTTCAAATACATTATAAATAAATACGTGTTTATTACAAAATGTGTACAAACGGTTTAGAATAATTTCTGTTTCACATATCCTTGAAAATGAATAACACAAAATAAGGATAATATAGATGTAAAATATATTCAAATTAACATCCATTCTCTTGACTATCGAATAAATAATTAAGTCAAATATTTTTTCGTGGCTAGATATCCCTGATCTTGGACAAATAATTCGCTTTTTAAAGCAATAATCAATATTTGTTTTTATGCTATTATTTCAAACACTTGAGAAATAAAATTTAGAATTATAATAATAATTTTATCTCTGTATTACAGAATCTGTAAGCATTGGTGATTTTTTCTTGATTACATTTTTGAATCTTAAAAATTTTTTATTTACCTGAATGTAAAGTTGATTAATATGAAGTTGGGAAATTTCTCAAAATTCTAAAAATGCAATTTTTTTGCGAAATTGAAGATTATTATATCTGAATATAGCTTTATATATGAAGAATAGGGTGGGGAAGCATAATAACGCAGAAATTACATTACACCGCGAAAAAACCGATTGAAAAAGACAAAAATCGAGTCTACCCATTAGTAGATGAAACATGAAAATTTGACTTTGATCCTGAATTTTTTGTATCATCCTTGGATCTTTTTCACCAGAAAGAATACTGATTCGGTTTCAAATTTAATCAAGTTTATAAAACTGTGATTGAAAATTACATAACTATCGGAGTGATCGAGAAAATCAAGATCAAACAAGATCCATTCTTCGGTGTGTTGAACTGAAAATGAAAAAAGCTGATATTTTTGAGAAAATAACATCGATTTCCCAGAAAATTTCAGGATCTCTCAAGACTGATTGGTTGATTACTTGGTGAAAATTTCATTATGATCCGATCAGATCGAAAAAATTAAAAAAGGATCAAAATTTTTGAGGATCTGGAGAAAAAAGGGGGGTCACTAAATCTGATTTCATTTTTTCCATGGATCTCTCACTGAAAAACTGAATTCTGCGTTAAATTTTGATCTAGATCAGTTATTTTCAGCGAGATCCTTGAAATTATAATCTGAAAATAAGCAGGGATTAGTTGAAAAAATACACGAAATCTCCAAAAATTTTCAATTTATACGAATTTTTAAGTTATCGTGGATTATTTGGGGATATTACAAAAACGTAAAAATAAAAATGATTTTTTTTTGGTAAAATTTTCAACTTTTTATAATTTTTATAACTTTCTTCTAGACGTTTTTACAATTTTATGCCTTGAGTTCGAATCTCATCTTAGTTGAATTTTATTAGGTTGAAATAATTTATTTTTCTACTAGTGAGTAGTTTTTAAAATTAATAAATTATATTTGATTACTCGACTCGATTTTTTGTATCCTGAATGAGCTCATAATATCAGAAAGCAGGTTTTGGAAGAATAAAAAATAGGATATATTACAGTAAATAAAGATAATAATTTTTCTGTATAAATAATTTTCTTAAACATTTAATATCTAATATTTTGTGTATCTTCCTCTTTGTCGATGGCATGCCGAAAGTCTTCTTAAACCAAATACCATTTTCTTTTCATAATGCCAAAAAGATTCTCAATTGGATTGAGATCCGGACTATTGGCAGGATAACCTTGAAGAGATGTTATCCGATTATCTCGAAAGAATCGTTGAGTCTAAATTTTAATTAAAATTCTTACTAGCTTTGATACATGACTAATCTCAACGTTCTTCTTTGATATCCTGCATAAGATTGAAGATTTATGTTTAGAAGACATTGGAACTCGTGTTGGTCCATAGTTCCATTAACCGGAGTAAAAACGGGGGTATGCCAAAACGCATAGAGACTAGAAACATTTTCTTGGCATAGTATTTGGCTTTACCCTGTATCATGGTATGACACCTTTTGAAATACCTGGAGACGATAACTCTTCCCCGACCATTTTTCATCACATTTTGGAAAGTCACTTCATCAATGAAGATGACATCTCTCCAGAAAAACATTGGATGATTTCTATAGTTTCTGAAGAACAATTGGCGATCTTTGATATTCTTTTTAGTTAATATCTGTTTGATTTGACCATTAACTAAATAATGTCCAAGTCTACGGACGTTACTAAAATAAGAAGTTACAATTTACCCATAAAAAGTGTGATATTTCATATCAGGATAGAATGCCTTCTGAATACTCTTGATTGTCGATGTATGATGCCGCTTAAGAATCATACATAAACGAACTTTTGTCAACGCACTTTTACGTCCGGGGGCCTTGAAGTCTGCCTGAACTTGATTATTTAAAATTCTATAAATAGTAGACTTGGAGATACCAGTTTCTCTAACTATTTCAGAAACTTTGAGTCCTCTAGATTTTAGAAGTCTTATCCAACGTTGTTTTTCACTGGATAACCACATGATTATTTATAATTTAAATTCATGATTAAAAAATAACCATTATTTTAAATAATTAAATTTGTTGAAAAAAGAAACTCGCGATTTTTCAAAATGGAAATTTTGATGGAAAATGACAGAATCACAAATTCATAAGATAATGGTAATTTGGGGTTTCAATTACTAATAGTATAATTTTAAGAGCTCAAACATTGTTTTAAGACAAAATATAACGCTCGAAAGTGTCCTTGGCGCTCTGTCAATCTAGAGGCTGATTTTCGTTAGCTAATGCTATTCCATGATCTAACAAGGAATAAGAAAACCAATGTTAAACGATTATTTGGTGTCCAGATAAACCACGGGGGGTGGCCATCTACTAAGAATTTGTCGCAAAAAATTTTGTGAGTATATTCCCAACTTCATATTAACCAGCTTTATATTTCTTAAAGCTTAATCAGCATAAAAAGAAAAGAGGCAGGCTCAAGCGATGAAAGCTTCGAAGATTTTTTCCGTAATTATAATAAGTGAAATATCTTCATTGGAAAGCTTGGAACTTATGAATGAAGATGAGGATGATACCTTTTTCATATCAAAGAACATCCAATAGGTAGCCAATGATATAATATTCTTGATATAAAAGTGTACAATTCCTTTGTAATTTTAACTGAATGTTTTTCTGAATGGATGAAGAATTTTCATTGATATCCTTTCGAAAAAATTTATGGAGATACGAGTCTCCAATCCAAGAAATAAAAATTCATGTGAAACACTAAAGAAAAATAGAGTTGACCAAGAAATTCGAGCTCCCAAAAAGAAGAGTATAGAGCGCGGAACTACATTGCTCTAAATGTTTTAAACCTATCTGTAAAGATCAAAAAAAACTTTTTTTCTCATTGTGTATTGGATAATGATTAAATTTTCAATAAAATTAGAGATTTGGTAGTTAAGAATTATAACGAATAAGTAATTCATGTAATTTTTCAAACACGTCCGAAAATCCACTCATAATTTAGAAAATTGGAAGAAGATAAATTAAAACCAAATGTACATTTCTTGAAGCATCATCAGTGATAATTCTTCAAAAATGATATAAGTTGAAAGTTCATTCAAGATAATAATAATTTCACAGATCATGAAAGAAATATTATTGAATTATAATTGTATCATAAAATTGATTAATATGAAGTTGGGAAATTTCTCAAAATCATAATAAACATTTTTTTTCAAAATTGAAGATTATTATATCTGAATATAAGTTAGAATATAGAGAATACGGGGGAGAATAAAATCGCAAAAAATACTTTAGACCGCTGAAAAAACCCGGTTGAAAATGACAAAAATCGAGTCTACCCATTAGTAGGTGAAAGATGAAAATTTGACTTCGATCCTAAGTAATTTGTAATATCCTTGGATCTTTTCCACACGAAAATACTGATTCGATTCCAAATTTAATAAAGTCTCTAAAACTGTGATTGAAAATTTTATAACTATCCTTTTAAGTCCTCTAGATTTAAGAAGACTTATCCAATGATTCTTTTCAGATGATAACCACATGATTATTTATAATTTAAATTCATGATTAAAAAATAACCATTATTTTAAATTTGTTGAAAAAAAGAAACTCGCGATTTTTCAAAATGGAAATTTTGATGGAAAATGACAGAATCACAAAATCACAAGATCATGGTAAATTGGGTTTTCAATCACAAATAGTTAGAACATTATTTTAAGACAAAATATAACGCTCGAAAGTGTCCTTGGCGCTCTGTTAATCTATAGGCTGATTTTCTTTATCTAATGCTCTTCGATGATCTAGCAAGAAATAGGAAAACTAATATTAAACGATTAAACCACGCAGGGTGCCATCTACTAAGAATTTGTCACAAAAAATTTGTGAGTACATTTCCAACTTCGTATTTACTAGCTTTATATTTCTCAATTGGAAGAAAATTTCCCAAGCAACCTAAACGATTTTATTTTTAAAGATCCTCCAAAGGATAATTATTTTCAGATAAGTGTTCATATATTCTTTGTCCTAGTCATTAGTTTTCTAATAGTTCTTCCAAGATAGGTTGAACCACAACCTGTTGGGTGTTTTTTCAGCTTGAATTCTCTTCTTTTATCAAACTTGTTTGTTAATATTTTAATTCTAATATGTGTAATATTTCTATTTTAATGATTTTATATAAAATTTATAGTTTTTACATATTGTACTTGAGAAATTTATTATACCTCGGAATTGCATATCTTCAGACAAAACTCCAAAATCTGTTAAATCATTATCTAGAAATATCAAATAGAATTATGCATAAGAATCGACGAGATATAATCGAAAGATGTTCACGAGACTTTCGTTAGAAATATTCATTTTCTTTCTACCGATAAAATATATTCAAACCATAAGCAAATATTCTATTGATTGACATGACAACAGGGAACTTTTCCAAGCTCCAAAATAATTATAATTATAACTATGATTAATATAACACTTGGAAATATCTAATGAATTACAAAAGTTCATTATTCAAACTTTTCTTTTGATTCAAAGCTTCTAGTTATTTATGTTTCAGAATTTTCTTTTTAATGAAGCTAGTTGACATTAAGACTTTTTTTTCATCGGAAAGTCAAGTAAAAATTTATTTTTTGAATTCCAAGATGAAACGAGCCCATTTTTGTGTTATTCCAATATTTTAGCTAATCTAGCCTAATCTTCTTAGATACTCATAAAATATTTTTGGATTTTTTTAAATCATCAATAGCTCAACTGCATAAATCTATTCTTTTACACGTATGATTGGTTCCGTAGAAGTTATTTCAGATTTACTTTGTTAGCACCGTGACCGTCAGATCAAATCGACTTAAAATTTCAGGAAAATAATTGCTGACTGAAAATGCACTCAAACTAAAAATTAGAGGCCTCTTTGATTTTTATATTGATTCTCAGCAAAACTATTTCTTTTACGCTGGTTACTAGCTGTTACTATTTCATCAAGCCATCTAGAAAAATGGAGTCGAAATAAAAGTAGAAGAAATTGAAGTTAATTTTATGGTGAAAATTAAAACAGTGGAATGGGAACTGTTGATCTTTTTGATAACTATCTAGTTTTGTATAGACTGGATCAAGAAACTGGTATTCGAGCATTTTCAAATAATTTTTAAATTCAGAAGTCATAAACTCTTGCTTTGTCTATAAAAGAACATAAGCCCTTCTTTTGGCATTTCAACTTCAATTTTCTAATGAACTAGTTGGAGATGCCAAACTGGAATCTAGAAAAAGAATGTTGGAAGGAAATCCTGAGAATAATTTTAGACCTCCCCGCAAATCATACAAAGAAGGCTGAAGAAATTCTTTCAAATGGAAGTATTTAACCTGATTTGAAGCATCACCCCGTGTAAATTAATTTTGATAATTATCGAAGAAAATGTTTTTTTTGCAAGAAAAAAAGCAATTATTTATGGAAAAAATTCTTGTGTATTAATTTTTTTTTGTTCTCAAGGTAATTAAAAATACATATGTCACATACTTGATTTTTTGTAACCCTTTGAGTACTGATCAGACGAATACGACTTCATTGACAAAACTATGAAGGAGCGATCCTAAAAAATAATTATAATTATCGAAGCAAACATTTATCCCATGAGTCTAATTGGTAGGATCACAGAAAAAATTATGATTTCCTTTTATTTTGACCAAACGACTGAGAGGGTTAAAATTATCTAACTCATCGTTAAAATTAAAAAAATTTAAATTGAATTTTTTATATTTTTTTTCTGAGATTCAAAGCAATTCAGACAGTTTGGATAATCCTTCGAGGATGAATTCAAATTTGACCATCTTTATACTAACTAGCTAAAGTTATTATTTTCAATTTGAATGTTTAACCTTTTGAAATACAGTATAAAAGCTGGTTGATGGGAAGATGAGAATTCTTGATTTTTGTAAAAGAACTCGATAATGATACGAAATTTTTTTCAAATTTTCTTTGATAAGAAAAGTTAAATGTGTAATTTGATTTCCTTGACTTTACCCGATACATGAATGCAACTTTTGATGATTAAAATCACATTGAAATCAACAAAATTTTCAACACAAATTCCAAAAGAGTAGGTATACTTCAGAAATATCCGAAATTCTCAAAATGTGATCTTTCTTTTCACGAATAAAGTGTGGATTAAATCTTTCAAAATTCATCTCATCGCTATCGATAATAAGGAATAAAATATGTCTACATTAGAAGATGAAATTAAATTTATTGTATTTGAAAATCTTTATATCGAGTAATAGAGAATAAAAATCTTCAAAAACCTCTTGACGATTCAAAAATTATCTATTTCCCAAGAGATGGATGAAATTTTTCTATTTCAAATTGATGAAAAACTTTCTTTTATTTCAAGAGTTTATTTAAATTCTTGAGTTCGATTAGCATGATAAAATTTCAAAATTTAATTATAAAATTTTCTAGATGGGAGATCATTCATCTTGTCCACATTTAGAGAGTAACAGTTAGATGTAATCTAAGGTTCTTCTCGAAATAAAATACATAAAAGTGCGAATCATTCACAGCCGTTAAAACAACATGAAATAATTTATTTTCTTAAAATATATTGAAAATTTCTGGAAAATTTATTCAATTAATTAAAAAATTTCTCTCAGTTTCAAGCTCGAGGAAGAAACCACGAAAAAAATTTAATTTTTAAATCATTATAAGTATTATTGTAATTTATTTGTTTAAATAGGTTATTTCAAGGTCAAGTTATTTTACGTTAAATTGGCGATTTTCTGTATTTTTACTCATGAGAAGATCGTGACAATACTTAATGTAATCATCTTTAAAAGGAAAAAGTAAATTTTGGACATTTTCGAAGTTCTTGTGGGGTTTTAGATAAATCCGATGAGTTCTAAGGCTACTATTCTCCCTCTTTAATAAT
Organism: Gyrodactylus bullatarudis; assembly: GCA_012064415.1. Classification (NCBI taxonomy): domain Eukaryota; kingdom Metazoa; phylum Platyhelminthes; class Monogenea; order Gyrodactylidea; family Gyrodactylidae; genus Gyrodactylus; species Gyrodactylus bullatarudis. Next base: position 22,030 of record SSNU01000239.1, on the reverse strand, counting down.
TGTAGTTGACATTAAGTAGAGTTTATTTCCAAATAAATAAATTTCCATAAATGACTCCAAAAAATATTCTCGTTGATAACAAACGCTGCATCGATTGAGGAAAATATTTCAAATTTTTTGAGAATTAACTATTTTTAATTAAACTCAATATTTTTCTCCGAATATTCAAGAATAAAATTATATTTTGAAACTGATAATGAAAGGTTGGAACTAAAAGAAATTCCAGAAAAAATGCAATTTTCTGAATTTCGAAAATGCACCTAACTTTTTCCAATGTTAGATCTCGATTATTGATTTAAGATATTAAAGTGATTAGATACAAAAGATTTTGGATAAAATTTAGATTGATGATTCGAATTCGACCATAAAAGTCATCAAGAGGTCTTTATTTTCTATTACCCGATTTATTAAAGGGAGTCTCCCCATTGAATGTAATACAGAATAAATCAAGGAATATTTTTCGTATTTCAATTCTAAAAAACATGTTAAAATAATTATGTTTTCCAACCAAACTAATGTTTACATGAAATAACATTTTGAATATGTATGACATATTTTTCGTAACATCTTTATTTTTAAGGAAAACAATTCTGAATTACAAATCGAAGTATTTTGAAGCTTGAAGCATTCCAAGTGCTTGATAACTAATTAATGCATTTTATTTCTGATTCTAGACTATTGATCAGAATATTTCTCGTGCATCAATCAAAAAGATTATATTTTAGTTTTTAATCTAATCTTTGATGCCTGATTTTTTTTCTTTTAAAATTTCAAGTGAAAAATTTGATGAATATTCCTTCGATCATCCTTTTTATTCGATTCATTATTAAATCATGAAAATCAATGATATATGGTTATATTCACACGACATGATGTATTGTTATATAATCTTGAATGAAATTCAAAATTCGGAATATTGTATTTTTATCATCTTATTCATCCATAATCTTGATTTAAAAGTTTTAGAATATTCATGTCAACTTATTTTGAAAAATTCGAGATAAAAAACAACTGGATAGATATTCAATGGATATAATGTTAATTCCTATTCCTATAATCTTCAACTACCTTGGCCTATGTGAGCTTTTTCACTTTTCTCTACACTATTTATTGGAGAGTTTTGGTGTTTTTTCAGCTTGCATTTTATTCTTATTTTCTTTGACTTTTGATATTTCTTTCTAACTTACATTGTATATCATTTTTGAAGAATTATCACTGATGATGCTTCAAGAAATGTACATTTGGTTTCAATATATCTTCTTTCTTCCAATTTTCTAAATAATGTTAATTGGAATCTATGAATTTAACAAAAATCACCTTGGAGTGATTCACGTAAATTTTCTAAAACGTCTGAAAATCCACATAAATAAATACATATTTTAGAAATATCTATGAAGATATATAGTATTTATGACCATATATAGATTTCATTTAAAGGATCATCAGTGGTCTCTCTTTAAAGATGATAAAAGTTAAAGTTTGAATAATTTATAATTTTCAAAGAATATATAAATTATATACGAACTCAATTCATAGAAATATTAAATTTACTATAGAAAGAGAGTCTAACGGTATTTTAAGTTTCCTATATATCAACCTATAAGCTAACCAGAAGAGAAGACAGATCAATTCTAAGAAATGTTTTCAAGAAAAAGAATGAAAATGACAAATATCTCCATTATGCCAGTTTTAGTCCAGTTGCACATAAATTTGGCTTAGTAATTGGTCTAGGGAAGAGGATACGGAGGATTGGTAATCCGTAAGAAATACCAAAAGAAATAGAGACGGCAAAGTTTTGCTTGATGGAAAATGGTTAATGGTTTGATTATATTAAAGCCATATGTACATTTCATAAAGCATCATCAGTGGCAATACTTTAAAAATGATAAAAGTTAAGAATTCATTGAAGATAATAATTTACAAATTATGAAAGAAATAGTGAACGTCAAAGAAAATCAGAATATAATGAGCTAAAAAAACACCAAAACTCTCCAATAAGTAGCAACAATGGAGAGAAAAGTGAAAAAGCTCACATCGGTCAAGGTAGTTGAAGATTATATGAATAATTCTTTTGAACACATAAGTCTGGTTTATATAGATTTATGAAGAATGTCTCCTTCATCCAAACGTCTGTACTGTCATCATTCTGGTTTTTGTATATTATTGAAAAGTTTGAGATTGAAGCTTCGTGCTGTTCTTGTCTTAGATGCCTAGTTATCGCTGCATCTTTCTTGAGGTGATCGTTCCCTCTAGTTGACAACTTTCTGATTGTGCGTCCTATATAGGAAGATCCGCAGTCACATTGAAATTTATAAATCAATAGAGTCTTCAGGTCCCAGTAAATCTTTGTGAATCAAATTGAACAATCTCTGAGTTTTAAATAAAATTTTCAATTGTATGTTGTTATAATGTTGATTGATGAGATCAGTTAACTTTCTCTTTAAATAATTACTAAAACCATCTCCTTTGAAATTAAGTTTCATGAAGATTGTGGTCTTCTCAACTTCATCTGTGTTTTCAACGACATTCATATCGACTGGTAAGTTGATAAATTTGTCCACAAATTTATTGGGATACCCATTTTCCATTAAACACAACTTCAAATTCTCTATTTCCTTTGGAATTTCTTCTGGACTCGCTATCCTTCTTATCCTCTTACTCAATCCAATTACTAGACCAACTTTATGTGAAATAGGACTAAAACTAGCAAAATGCAGATATTTGCCATTGTCCGTCTTTTTCTTGAAGATGTTTCTTTGAATTGAGCCGTCATCTCTTCTAGTTAGTTTAACGTCTAAGAAACTCAGAAAATCATTAGATTCTTTTTCCATAGTAAATTTAATATTGGGATGAAATGAATTCATCTTTAAGAAAAAGTCATCTGATAATACATTCGGTTTCATCAAAATAAAAGTGTCGTCAACATATCGACAGGGAAAATTGCGGTTGTTCATTTTGAGAAGACGTGAATACAATGTGTCCTCAGTGCAAATTACAATTATGATATTCCTATACAATAGATAATAATGATTGGCTCATATCAGAACCCAAGGACTATCCAATAAGAAGATAGAGGGGCTATTTTTGAAGGGAAGATGAAAAAAAACTATCCCAAAGATATCTTTTGAAAAACAATCCCTTTTTATATTAACAATAATGGGATTGAAACCTGTTGATATACTGTCAAACGCAGACATGCAGTCTCGACAAAACATATTCTAAGCCTTATTTCATCAAATGAGGGGGTTTTTCAAAGTGTTGAAATTTTTTCAAAAAATTTAATCATCAAATTTATTCATGTGCAATAATAAATAAACCAATCAGGAAAGAGCAAGGATAAGAATATCAAAAAATGGTAAGTTGGTATTAGCCAATGACTTCTGAAATTGAAACAATTTGAAAAAATATACAGATTGGAATTTTTAGAGAATAAAATTTTCTACGAGATTGCCAAAAAATTGGAATTATCTTTTTTCGTTAACGAGTTATTTAGATTTTGACACAAAAAATACCGTTAATTTTCAATTTTTTTCGCAAAATTTTTGTCCCGCTTTAATTAGAGACATGAACCTCTTGTATACCCATAATTTGGTAACCGTTAGATTCCTCATTTTGTCTTCTATCCCAAAGTGTGATTTCTGTTTCATATTAAGGTTCATTACCGGAAAAAAAAAGAAATTATTGAAGTGATAGTCTGAAATTTTGTGCAAATTTGTGTTTTGGCCAATATCTCAGCTCGTGGGTACTTTAGCACTATTTTAAGGTCAGATTCGTGATCAGCGTAAAATTTTGGATCTGAATAAAATATCCTAAAATATTTTTTTTCACCACCCGTAATTATTTAAGAGTATTTGGTGTTTTTTTAAGCTTACATAATATTCTTATTTCCATTCATGACTCTCTTATTCATTAAATTAAGAAATGCTCATTTAGTCATTGATATATGTTCTTACATATTTCTTAATTTATCACTACGTCTGTTGTTTCTACCCTTTTTCAGGGTTATAGATTAACAAAAAATTCAAAAAAATCAACACTAAAAATAGTGATCAGCTTTTAAAGAAAAATAAACATCTATACATATTTTACGTGATCTCACCTTATGATAATTTTCTTGATAATAATATTAATGTAGGATGTAGATATTTTGTTAAAAATAGTTGATATTTGTACATGGATTTTTGACAGATTTCATTCCTTCAGAACAAATTGAAATTTTTACTCTAATTCAATTATAAGATATTTCTTGCAATATATATAAAAAAATTCTCAATAACATTAAAATTGACAATGAAGGAATTAAAATATATTCTCTTAATGAAATTATCTTCAGCTAACATTTTTAGTATTTTGTTCATAATAATTCATTTTATAAATTGCTGTTGAATAAATATCACGATATGGAGAAAAAATTTTAGAAAAAATTTTAAATTCCTCTCAGTGCGACCAAAGGATTCTCTTTTCTTATTGGGTCTAAATATCTTCAAGGTATGGATTTCATCCGATTACTCAATTGAATTTTAAACTATTCGAACGTTCAGTCTTATTCTACTGACAGAACCTTATTTTTCATCATAAGCGCAGTAAGCGACCTTTCTTTTTATTTTCCTTTCGTAGGTTATTTGAATTTCAATTTTCAAAAGATCTCTTTGATCGCTTTAATAATAATAATAAAATTTTATTAAATTTCTAATTTTATTCAAAAATTTTTCTGTTTATTTATTTACAAAGTTTTTCGAGTTCATTCTTTTCATTTCACTGAATAATAACATCTTCTTTACACAAATATTAAAGCTATTCTGGAAATAGTCTTCGCATATGCCGAAACCAAGAAACAGAATTGAAGGGAAAAACATAAAAATAAGGAAGTAAATCTGAGATTAAAAAATTTTGAGATCCATTATTAAAAATTTTGGAGACCTTTAAAATTGTGAGAAACCCATCAACAGATTCAAAAATATCTTTTGATATGTATTGCATTACTTTAGCGTTGAGAAAATAAACTGTAACTAATGACTTTTTCCCAAATTCATTTGAAAACTAAAAATGAAATCATATGAACTTTAAACTCGTCTAGTTTCTACCCAGGATGAGATTTACGGCACAGTATTATTTTTATGCTTCTATGACAAGAAAAAATAATCTTTCTTATTACTTGAGCTAAAGTTCCGGAAAAAGGTTAAGGAGTAAGTAGAGTAAGCTATAAACATTCAGTCTTAATTCAAATATTTATGAAATTTAAGCAGAAATTAATCCATTTTCGGCCCTAAAATTTATCAAATCTCGAATAAATTATTTATATTTTCATTATAATACTCAACGAAATGCCTTTTTTGTCCATTGATTAATGGCATTTAATGGTTCTATTAATTGAAGCTCAAAACGAGGACTTTAAAAACTTATTTTATCAGAAAGAAATCTTAGCTAAAAATTAAACATTAATTGCTCAAACCTATTGAAACTTCCCTGTACTCTCTAAAGCTTTAGAAAATCATAAGCAAAATGATCCAAACCAATATTTGAAAAATAACCAATCAGATTGCAGAGATTCTAAATATTTAAACTTGTTCTTGAGTGTTTGGAAATGGTTTTGATGAAAAATCGATTTGAAAAATTGAACTATGCGTATCCGTACCATGCAAAGTCCTATAGATCACCGGTAAAACATTTAATTCAAGAGAAAAATTTTATTTGCCTTTTTTCTAAACTTTTGCCTGGAAAATGCCTTTTTTTCTTGTTTCCCTACTCATGAGTAAACCATCGATTTTATTTTGTGCGTCGGGTTTTCCAGTCATACATTTTAAGAGAGTTTAGTGTGCTGTCATATGTGACTGCTTCATAATCTAGAATTTTGATTTCTAATAATCCATCTAAATATAATACAGAAAGTGGAATTTTGGAGTGAATTCGTAATTCTGAATCTGGCTAATTTTTTTCAGATTTGATAAAAATCAATATTTTGAATCAAAAGAATCGCAATAACTTTCTTTGGCTGAAGTTATTTTGCGGAATGTTTACTAAACATTGTTTGGCTTGAAGCTTTGGATTTAAGTAAGATTTAATGTTTATAATTTTTTTTATTTTATTAAAATTTAATTTAATTTTAATTTTCAAAAAAAGGATAAAGTTTTGGTATAGGGAATATTACAATTCTATTCTGCCATATTTAACGTGGGATAACGTTAGGAAGTTCAATTTTAGACTTAGATTTTCATAGACAAAATTTCGAGTTGTTTTTCTTGCCGAGAATGAAATAAAGTCTTATGTCTTTTTAATATTTTTACGCGCTTAGAGTCTAACAGGAATATGTTATAAAATTTTCAGAGGAAGAAAAGATTTTCTATAGAAATAATAAACTAAACCTGTAAAAACATTTTAAAAAATCTGTCATTCAAATTTGTTTTTAACTTTTATTCAAAAGAATTATTTAGTACTGATGTAAATCGAATAATTTTTTTTTCTCCCTCCTTATCTTCTACACAAAAATGATGCAAAAATGAAAACAACGAGAAGTTGGCTGAAGCCGATAATTATAATTATAATCAATCAATTCTAGTTCCAAGTACAGTCCCAGCAACAGTTACAGAGTTGGATAGAAGTCAACAGAAGTTGATAATTATAATTATTATAATCTAATTATGATCCAACCTGTAATTACCGACAAGAAAAGTTGTGAAATAGTGAGGAGAAAACGACGTAGAGACAGTGGACAGCAGAAATTCGATCAGTTTATGAAAAGGCAGAATTAATTCGTTGTGAGCAGAGTCTTTCAAGTTGACAACTCCCTTTCTATCCCCCTGCCCTAGTGAGGGCTAAAATACAATCACGAAATGGACCAATGGAAGCCAGGGAATATTTTGCTTCGTAATAGTATTTAAATGTTACCGGGGTAGAGTTTGAAGAGACCCGGCAAAATACAACGTTTATCACTCAAATATACGCTAGTTTTCTCTATCCTTCCTTATGAGTTTAGAACCAAACGTATAATTTTTGATTTTTTTCCTATCTAAGAAAATAATCATCAGAATGTATTCGAAGTGTTAAAAAATACTGCACGGAAAACGAATCAAATGAATGAGAACATTTCGATAACTAGGTAACTAGATGTTAGATGAGAAAAACATAACATCTTTCTATTTTTTTCAGAAATTTATTATTTCGCATCTAAGAAAAAATTTTGAATCAATTTCGAAATTTACTTTTCTATGGATCTTAATTTCGAATTCTTCCTGGCAATGCTGATTAATTTTTCCTATATTTAAAAAATTATTAGCACTTATGAATTTTTAATCATTGGATTATGTTTTGAGAAATTAATTAACTGATTAGTTTTATTTTAAAAGATAACTCCCATGGGAATATCTTAAAGGCAAAGTGTATTACTTAAAGTAATAATAATCATTGTTTTAGAAGAGTTTTAAAGTTCGCCCATATTTAGCAAGGTGTTTAGGCTGCTACAAAAGAATGTGGAATAACACTGGTGTGATGACTATACGAGGGCAATGGAAGAAGTTCTAATAGAAATTGCAGAATAAAGTTTAATTTTATATGATCCTAATAAACTCATTTATCTCAGCACTAATGCATCTGCTGAGGGTCTTGGTGCAGTATTCTCATATGATGAAGACATGAAGCAAGTCATCTACTATTCACGTAGATTACTCAAACCAGCAGAAAGAGAGTACTCCAATTCGGAACGAGAAGCATTGGCAGTAGTTTATGATGTGCGTAAATTCTAAACGTATCTTATTGGAAGGAAATTTGTTATACAGACTGACCACAGCCCGCTGCAGTACATGATGGGTGGTGGGTAACACATTGTTCAATTATTAAATCAAGTATCGGCAAGGGAAACTCATGTCTCTACCGGATCAAGAATTGGTATAAAAGAAGATGTCTTGAAGACTTTTGATAAGTTCTTGGTAGTCCCGCAAGTAAATTTTGTGTATGCGGATGGCTCACATGAAACATTATTGAAGGCTATTAGAGGAACGGACGACTCGTTTCATTGCATGGGAGGGGATGATTTAGTGGGCTGAATCAGATAAACAATTGATGATAATAACTTAATCAATTGATTTCGTTGACTATTTTTTCATAGTTACAGTCGTGGAGAGAACTGGTGGAGTGAACCATTCCGACGAAAATAAAGCGGCATATACCACGAAAAGATGTATAATAGATCAAAATTTTGCAAGAAATCTATTGTTCGAAAATTAATGTTTCGGGCCGCAAAATTATTATGGGTCGAAATTGATAACTTTAGAGGTTAATACTGACTTCATTAATTGCTCCAGAGAGAAGAAAAAATGTTCATTGGAGCCTATAAAATGCGCTCTTTCTTTTGGAGATAAAAAAATCTACAAAAAACCCTTCTATCAAAAGTCGTTTTTCACAAATTTTACTTCAAAGTAGTATTGTAATAAGCCATATTTCGCTATATAGGTACACATTTAAGACCCTGTGGATCTAACTTCACAAAATACATAGCCTAAATGAAAATTATTAAGAACTATATATAAATGATTAATGGATGTTCTAAAAGACCCTGTCAGCAATCATAAGCTTAAAATAAATTTCTTCCAAGTCTTGTTAAGAAATTACATCAAACGATGTTAATAATGAGCTGCTTAACAGGTTAACTATGGAAAATACTTAATTTTAGTTGCTTTATCGAACTAATGAGAGTTTCATGTTAAAATTAATAAAATATGAAAATTTTATAGAATTACTGAATACAAAAAGGTTCTGTTTATTTGATAAAAACAAAATACAAATAACGAAAAGTTTAGATTTGTTTTATTCTATTAAAATCCTTCATATTCATAATCAAATAATAAGCCTCCTCTAAGTCCTATTCAGTAATGTCTAAGCAAGTTATATCCCTGGTAGGTTAGCATGATGACAACTTTTATGGAACTTGTCAATAGATAAAAAGACACTAATTGATCTTGGAAAGGAGATAAGTATTGAAGATTCTCCACAACCTGGCTCTTATTATTTGACGTGTAAATATTGCTCGGCCAATATTTACGGAAGTAAAGAAGATGTTTATGCAACCTGATTAGCAGCGGGAGGTCCACTACGTCTTGCCCGTGTTCTGTTTGGAACGTTGGCTTGGGGATCCGTTCGGCGTCTTTCTAAGAAATAATCTATTGATAAAAACTTACGTATAGCTGGCCTTTCATTCCCCATTACAAAATCATCAAAACATTTCTTTGGGGTAAACCTTCTCTTGGCATTATTTATCAAGAATTTCTTTATGGTATTTTTTCAGATATTTCTAAACTGATGAGCTTAAACAATCGTAGATTTTTTATATTCTGAGTTTTACTTTTAACTTTACATGTGTAAATATCAATTCCAAAAAAGAGAAATTTTATAATTCCTAATTTTACTACTTACAATCGAAAAAACATCCATTTTATCTCCTAAAATTTATGAGGACAAATAATTATATAATATTTTTACCATTTCTTCAATATAATTAATTCCTAATGATTTATAATATTCATAAAATTAGAGATTTCATCTCCTCCATTCTCATTATTTAAGACAAAACTGAGTTCCATTGAGATGAAAATTAACAAAATAAATATTAAAATTGAAGAAAAAGATATATTAACACCAAATACGTATTTCTTAAAGGATCATCAGTGGTATCATTTTAAAAATGATAAGAGTTAAATAATTGAATGAAAATAATAATTTACAAATATGAAAGAAATAGTAAAAGTTTTAGAAATAAGAATAAATGCAAGCTGAAAAAACACCAAAACTCTCCAATAATTAGTTTTCTCTTCAGGCTTGAGTAAATCCTTATGAATCAAACTGAACAATCTCTGTGTTTTAAATACAATTTTCAATTGTATATTATTATAATAATTATAATGTTGATCGATGAGATTATTAAGTCTTCTTCTTATATCATTACTGAAACCATCTCCTTTGAAGTTAAGCTTCATGAAAATAGTAATTTTATCCACCTCTTCTGTTTCAACTTCCTCATCTTTTTGTGTTTATTGATAAAGAATTTCTCCTTTACCCACACATCTATGCTGTCATCTCCAGGGTTTTTATATAAAACGGATAAATTTGAAATTGAAGCATAGTGGTTTTCTTGTTTAAGATGTCTAGTAACCGCGGTATCCTTATGTAAATGATCGATCTTGTAGACAATTTCCTAATAGTTCTTCCTATGTAAGGAGCGCCCCAATCACATTGGAATTTATAAACTAATAGAGTTTTCTCTTAAGGCTTAAGTGAATCCTTTTGAATCAAACTGAACAATCTCTGTGTTTTAAATACAATTTTCAATTGTATATTATTATAATTTTGATTGATGAATTTGTCAACAAATTTGGATGAATAACCATTTTCCATCAAACATGACTTCGAATTCTCTATTTCATTTGTCCATTCCTCAGGACTCGCGATTCTTCTTATCCTCTTCCCTAGACCAATTACTAAGCCTATTTTATGAGATATAGGACTGAAACTAGCATAATGAAGATACTTCCCGTTATCAGTCTTCTTCTTATAAATATTTCTTAAAATTGATCCATCTTCTTTTCTGGTTAGTTTTACATCTAGAAAACTCAAAATACCATTAGATTCTCTTTCCATAGTGAATTTAATATTCGGATGAAATGAGTTCATCTTAAAGAAAAAATCATCTATTGATACATTAGGTTTCATCAGAATAAAAGTGTCATCGACATATCTGATGTAAACATCAGTGAAAGTATTGATAGTTTCTGACATCTTATTCATCTCTAACCAACCTAAGAAGATATCAGCTAAGAGAGGACTAAGAAACTCTAAACCTAATCTATGTGTTCAGAAAAACTATTCATATAATCTTCAACTACCTTGGCCGATGTGAGCTTTTTCACTTTTCTCTCTATTGTTGCTAATTATTGGAGAGTTTTGGTGTTTTTTCAGCTTGCATTTATTCTTATTTCTAAAACTTTTACTATTTCTTTCATATTTGTAAATTATTATTTTCATTCAATTATTTAACTCTTATCATTTTTAAAGTGATACCACTGATGATCCTTTAGGAAATACGTATTTGGTGTTAATATGATTTTTAATGGATTTTCGGACGTATTTGAAAATTTACGTGAATTATTTATACAGAAAAATAAATATACTTTATTAGGATTATGTATTAAAATTACATATTTATTGACTATTAATCTATTTATAATTTATCCTGCAATCTTATTTTCACGACTTTTACATCATAGTGTTCTAAGTCTTTTATCCGAAATTTAACGATTCCATATGTTTTCTCTTACCAATATATCGAATCGGTATTACCGATAATACATAAGGAATATACCGAAAATACTCACGCAATTCCTCGCGAAGGTTCATTCCACCAGTTCTGTCCACGACTGTATTTTAAACAAATATTCATAAGATTGGTTAATTCCAAAAATCATCCCAAGAAATTTTTTTCATCAGAGTCAATCATTCCAAAGACCCATTTAGCCTGAATTTGTTGAACTTCTTCCTCCCATTCCCCGAGTTCAATCTCATCTTTTTGCAAATTTGGATCGAACGACATCTCCATCCTCAATACGACCAACTGGCTTATTGGGATTTTTCTTTCGTCTTATGAAGAGAAACTCATCAGTCTGAGCTTTGACTTTAGGACCTCCGATCTTGAAAGACCTCATGAATTCAGACGCTAATTCCTGCATTAAGTTTTGTCAATTGACGATGGTGGCAGTACTTAATTTAGAATCATTTGATCTTATTAGACAGTTAATAATTGTTTCTTGGGTCTTTTCGTCTCCCACCCAATAATAGATCAACCATGAAATAGTCCATGAAAGTCTAAAAAATTAAATGAATTATTCTTACTTTTGTTTATTACTTCCGTAGCCAAAAAATCTCTTGAAAGCTGCTGTAACTTGCTTTCGGTAACGTCTTTTTGAACAGCGACCGTCTTTGTCCATTTTTTCAGGCTTCACAGTTCTCACGAATTAGACCCGACCAAACATAAATCAATTGATTTTCTAGCAAAAAATCCAACAGAGATTCTGTAGTGGACATCGTCTGCAAGAATTGAAGCTGCTCATGCATAAATTCTGTCACATTATGGTAGGATTGTCGAAATTGATTTCATTGATTATATTTTCATAGTTATTTTGAACAAATATTTATAAGATAGGTTAATTCCAAAAATCATCCCAAGAAATTTTTTTTTAATAATAAGAAATAATTTAATTTAATAATTTCTCTACCCTTTTTTAGCCCTTAATATTTTACGGCTTTTGCATGGTCTTCCATATTTTTAACCTTCAAGTTCCGACTCCATCAGATTTTCGACGTCACGGAGTATGATAATCTCGAGTAAGCTGCTTTCAAGGAGATTATTCAGTATTCATATGGGGCATACTTTTTAAAAACAACTTCTAACTTTTTAGCCACGACATACAGATGTTAATAGGGATATTCATTAATTTTTGCAAACTACAAGGACATTGGAGTTAAGTGAAGTTAACAACTCTTCTTATTTCACTATTTCGATCTTGAGAAACAAGAAATGAATCTTCTTCAAGGATAGCAAAAATTTTTTAGAACCTAGATTCGCGTAAGGTTTTTTCCATCAAAGGTTCTATATAAGGAGAAAGTTCACTTTCAATCTTTCTGAAACTTATGTAGGTTGCTAAAAGAATTTGAATCATTAAAGTTAAACCATTCAATGAGAGGGGAATTTTGAAATTAGAATGGGATGATTTTTGGAAATTTTTGGAATTAACCCTATACGATTTATTGATATTTTTATTCTTTTACTGAAACCAAAATTGTCAGCCGTATTTACTGAATTTTACCCATATGTGTATAATAAATTATAATTAATAATTATTAATAATAAACGCGAAAAGACAAGAATAGATTATTTGCACACTCAAAAGGTTTTTGAGTTCCCATTGGTCTACGCGAAAATTCCTCGCGCTTGAAATTTTTCGCTGTACCTAAATTGGAGCATTACCCAGTTATCCAATGTACAGATGCTAGTGTACATGAGAAAAGCTTAAGGAAAGAACCAGATAGCAAAATTATTTCAGAAATTATTAGAAATTGATAATGTATGTCGATATAATTTTCCTTGGTTATATTTTCATGCATTTTTTTCCTTATCCCTTATATTACCAAGCTCATCGAAAGGATGTTAAGCACGCAATCTATTCACACTTAATAAGTATCTAATGAGACAGAATATGAGCACGCATTCAGAAGAGAAAAAATACCAAAGTATAATGTTCATAAATCTCTAAATACTGAATAAAATTTATTTTTAAACCACTCATGAGTTGTTTTGAAAGTTCTTCGGTTAAACTCTATGGTGAGCACCAATTATAGTTATTGAAAAAACACGTATAGAGATAGCGTTTAATATTAATCATAAAGCAGTATCGATATTCTTGATTTTAACCAAGTGATATGATGTTTGGTGGTACAAAATTGCCCCAGTTTTTTTTACAAATATCTCCTTTTTTCAAGAAATGGAATTCGATCTAGATATTTTTAGAATCTACATGATCATGAGACCTACTTAAGATTTTAGAAAAATAGCAAACTAGATCAAAATTTTCCGAATCTGCTATTGATTTTTCGTCAACTGATCGCAAGCATCTACAGAATTAGATTTTACGATGTGTCATCATTTACACTTTTTTCATTATAAAATTATACTAGGCTTACTCACGAGAGGACTTAGTTTTCTGATAATATGTTTTGCATATTTTTAAAGCATGAAAATCATTCTCCATTGTGTCATTGCCCATTTTTCCCACAATATCCCACGGATATGATAAAATAACGAAATTAACCATGAAGCCCTTCTTTATGATAAGATTACTATTTTTGAAGATAAAAATTAAAAAAACTCATTGAATGGCAAAGATATTCCGGATTTTAGTGATTTCGTAGTAAAATTTTATTGTAAATTGAGTGGCGATTTAAAAATTTTTGGATTTTTAAAACCGAATGACATAATGGAGAACCATTTTCGACACATGCTTCAATACATATATTACTATATAATGCTGTAGTAATGCTTAGAATTTATAGTTTTATCAGAAAAGTTGGTCCTAATATGAAGTTAAAAATTTCACCCTAGCCTATTTCTTTGTAAATTGTAAATTATTATTTTTCATTCAAAATTTAACTTTTATCATTATATTAAAATTATGTAATTGAGTGGATTTTCGGACGTTTTTTTGAACATCTACGTGAATCACTCGAACGTAATAAAATTATAATTTAAACTCTCAGCAAGAGATTCGTTTTCATGATATCAATGTTAAAAAAGCCCTTAATTAAAGTGGGTCCCTAATTTTGAATTTTGGAAAATAAAAAAAGTCACTTAGTTTCGAAAAGCATTTCTAAGCCAGTAAGGCCATATTCTGATTCAAAATAGTATTAAATCTCTTTACTTTCTTACAATTCATGGAGGGTGCCTTAGTCTCATTTTCATTCAGATAAATTACTGCAAAACAAGAGGTCATCTGTTCTATTGATTAGACGACAGGTAAAACCTTTGAATACCTACAGCATGAGAAAAATTTTTCACATGGGTAGTAAAATGAGCCTATCAAAAGAGTTTGAATAGGCCACGTTACCTTTATGAAGCAAAACATGTTTAAGATTTTTACTATGTTTCAAGGGAGTATTGAAATTTTCTAAAAATCTCTCTTGTCCTAGAAAGACAAAATAATTTTTGAAGCAATTGTGGATTCTTATTATCCTTCTAATTTTAAGTAGCAAAGAATAATTTGAAATATTTTTACCTGATCAGAGAGTAATCTAATTATTATGTTATCCCTGATGGATTATCAAATACTTTCTAATCAAGTATATATATATTTATATATCATAATTCCTTTTTCAGCCGTATTTTAATCTTGATGAAGATCTCCATTTCATTTCGATTATTACGTTCATTTTTAGGATTAACTTAAACTGAATTATTATCTAGAATTATCTCATCCCCCTAAAAAATGAGAATAAATCTATCAGCAGTAAAAACATTTTTTTAGTTTTCTTATGAGCGTTAATATTGATGAGATTTACGATATTTTCTTGTCTGTCAACTACTATTACTTATAATTATAATTACTTGTTAATTTTAATACAAAAAATTACTTTTAAGTTGAATAACACATGAAAAAACAAGGGAAGAAGAAAAGTTTTCCTTAGATCTTCTAGTTTTGAGCTATTTGTACTCAACTTCGACTCAATTTGTTGTTTCCTTTTCAGCACGTTATAGGATAATGCACAGGTGGTTGGGGGGTTGCGATAAATTTTTGCGACAAACTGTTATTGTGTAAAATTTTACGCAGATTCCGAATCTGCTTGCGAAAATTTTCTAAGTTGCTCAGTTTTTTTCGCAATTCGCGAAAAACCGAAATAGCACAATTTTCATAATCGGGACTTGAATAAACTAATTTTTTGACTAGATCCTTAGACATTTCAGAGTAAAATTTGATATCATTTGAAAGTGCGTAAAATTTTCTATATGAGTTCGAACGTGCTTTTGGAATGGATCATCCTCAAAATTAGTCTTAAAGTTGAAAAATGATGAAAAATTAGCGAAAAATGCCATGTACTTTTTTGTTTTAACCCTTCAACAGGCTATCTTATTTTGATAAAATCTCAAATTTTAATGGGGGAAAGAATGTGAAATTTATTTCTCTATCCAATGATACCTTGCATGACCATTTATCTTTTCTGATTCAGATGTTATTCAAGGTTTTTTCATTAGTGATTTCACTCAATTTTTCTCGATTCTGATTGGTTCATTTTGATTAGCACAATAATTTCGTATAAAACTTAAGGATTCATAATAAACGAATAAATCAGTATAGACAATAACAATCATTTGCAAATTAAAAAAAAAAATTAATTTTGGTATTGAGTTATAGTTTTTTATGTGAAAAAAATTAGTTACCCAAATAGTAGCTCCTACAGAAATAAGATTAAAGTTTGGTCTGAACCCTTTAATCACGAAGAAGATTGCTACTTTTGCTTGACGCGAATTTGTGCAAATAGAAGGCCATCGACTCAAGTTAGTTTAAGATTTGCATATCCTGTTGTAAGACATTTATGAAAATTCCTATTCCAGAATTATCCGAATTTAAGAACGTGTCGGGATGTTCCTAGACTGCAACAGCCCCTATCAATGTTCAACAGGATCCAGAATCTAGTGGTAACACTATCGAAGAAGAAGAAGATGGAATGACTGGGCGCTTGACCCAGAAAACCCTTGACAAGATCGTTAGAGTATCCAGGCTTTCCAAAAAAAATGCAGTTGAGGTTTGACGAATCTTAGTGAGTCATAAAATAAATGGCGGAGGAGTAACATTTTCTCATTTATAAAAGTAGAGACCTTATTTTTAGACCTTATTTTTCATTTGAAGACAATCTTTCTTTTTGTAATAATATACCCGGATTATTCCACGAGCTTTCATATGAATTTGATCCAAACTCTCTAAGGCTTTTCATAGATTCATCCAAAAATAGTCTTAAAGCAGTTCTTCTGGATAATCTGAACGTAATTCCATCTATTCCAATAGCTTATTCTAGAGAACTACCGGAGAACAGAGAGAGATTCAGATTGAGATAATTCTTGATAAAATTAGTTATTATGAATATAATTTTTTCTTATGACCATCTCTAAGATTTGGACCTGGTCTCATATTTATAAAACACAATATCAAGAATCCATTATTTTTGTGTTTGTTGTTAGATATCCAATAATAATCACTAGAGGAAAATCTAGTTTCTAATAATTCTGAAAGAAAATTTGAAAAGATTTTCAAGGAAGGAACACAAGGGAAAATATTATGCTAGCTGTCATGCTAGCTCATTAATTAATACATGGAACTGAGAAAGGAAATAATGACTTTGCTTTAGGAATGAACAAGCGATGTATTCATGAATTTTATGATCCCAAATAGAATACTATGAATAAAGTAATCACGTATAGTATTCTTGTGTTCGAATGTCCCATAGACATCATAATTACAAGCCTATATATTAGACCTCGATGAAAATTTCAGATCTTGAAAAGTTTTTGGGAGAAAATTGATATGATATTGTAGATTACTTTGAGATTTTAATAGTCTCTTAAAATCTTTTCCCCACCTTCCAGAAGATAGATGGTGATTTTACCAAAAAATCTTTTTCGTCTAAAACTAAAGCTAATTGATATGAAGTTGGGAATCTATGATATTTACGGTTATCTCAATTTTTTCATTAAGAATTCGAATTTGTTAAAGATTTTTTGGAATCCTGCTCATGTTGCCGACTTTTACCATTTGAATTCCGATTTGGCGCCAAAATACCATTATTTCGAACTTTGAGCTGAAAATGTTTACTGATATGAAAGTGGGAGGGTAATCAAGAGAGTTTTTTTAGGATTAAGATCAGATAAAGAAGCTGAATAGCGCCATAAAATTATCAAGAGTTTCCCTATTTTCGAGAGATTTTTAACTTTCGAAATTCAATTGATTTTCAAGTAGGAAAAATGATCAAAAAATCTTAATTCCGCTCCCAAACGATAATGGGTTAAATTAGAGAACATTTGTCCCCTCTTATTTCTCTCTAAGTTTACTTTGAATCGTTCTGGTCTTTTTATTATCGATGACATGAAAACTCACCGCAAGATTCGTATTCATTTCATCGATGTTAAAAAGCCCTTAGTCTCTTTATCATTCAGAAAAATTACTGCAAAACAAGAAGGGGCAAATCTTTTAAAGATTAGCCCGATAATGTGACTATGCATTAGATCAGATTCAATTGAATTGATTTTGGGTATGAGAATGACTTTTAATATCATCAGTTAGTTGTGCAAACGGTGAGAGCATTTAAATAAATAAGAAAGGATGCCGAGAAAATTTTGAGGAATAAGCGCTTTATTTCAGGCATGTAAGAGGCTGAAGAGTATGCCTGAAATAAAGCGCTTATTCCTCAAAATTTTCTCGGCATCCTTTCTTATCTATTTGAATTGATTTTCTTGTCTAATCTTGATCCTAAAAACTCTCTTGATTACCCTCCCACTTTCAAATCAGTAAAAATTTTCATAATAAGATTTTGTTGATTTTGAGCAGTAAAATAATTCAAGGGATTGAAATTCGACTTTGACACAATGATGGGGTGATGTTCATTTTACATATTTGATTTTCTTGTTTAATCTTGATGCTCACTGAAAATCACTGACCACTCATCCACTCTAAAGGAAAAGTTTTAAATCAAATACAATTTCTACTCAAAGTTCAAAAAATGAAAAAAGGCGTAAACTCATAGTTTAAAATGAAAATAATATAGATCTCGTGCAAAGGCTTTAGAACAATGCTTATTTTGTTAAATTCGTGATAAGAAGAAATTCATTTCGTTCAACCGAATTCTTGTAAATTTCATCATGCTTAAGGCATTGATCTACCAATGCATTTTTGTTATAGTTACTCTATGTCAATGAAAATTTATCTCAAAAATTGAATGATGTTCAGATCTTTAATTTTATTTCTGTCCAAAATCTTGCCGTGAAGAGAGTAGAAATCTAAATCAATAAAATATTTTTCTTTTGGTTTAGGTAAAATGAATTTTTACCCTCAAGCTATTGATTATTATAATAAGTAATGGTAACTTATCACAAAAATAATTCATCATGATTATTTCATGATCAGTAATAGAGAAATTTTTAGATGATGATTGGTCGCTTAAATTTGGTTTATTTCCATTGCACTGGACTAAAGCTGTTCTGGAAATAGTCTTCGCATATCCCAAAACCAAGAAACTATTCATTTTTCAACAGAATTGAAGGCAAAAACATAAAAATAAGGAATTAAATTAAAGGCTGAAAAATTTTGAGATCTGAAGATCCATTATTAAAAATTTTGGAGACCTTCAAAATTGTGAGAAATATTGATCTGGGGACATTAGCAAGATTTTCTCATTAAATTTTTAGAGCAAATTTTCAGAATAACTAATTTTGTTCAAGTTCATAAAATTAAAATTTATTATTTTTAAGCAAAAGTTGTTTTTCAATTACTCTTTGTTTAAATTTTAATTTTCAATACTTATAAAATATAACTGGATTAACGTATGTAATCAGCATTTTTTGATTAATTTTAACTCGGCTTGAAAATATCAAGAATCTTCACAATATGAGAGATTAAGAAATAAATAATTGCTGAAAGCTTCAATAGAGGCCAACAGTCATCGAAATTTCCTGAGAAGGCTTTAAATCATTTGGCATTTTACTCATCTTCGTCTTCAGCTGCTGTAATCTCTTTAGACTGTAAGCTTGTTTAGAAACAGAAGGCTCACAACTCATAAGCTATCAAGCTAAAACCCTGATCTGAATTCTATTAAAAACTTAATTCACTTATTGGATAAATTTTCTATACCTTTTTCAGGTCTAGTTCGTAGAATGAAATATTTAATATTGAATTTTTTCATTTTGTATTTGTAAAACTCAACTGTCTATTCAGGATATAATTTAAGGCAGGAAGAATAACAAACTCGAGTTGGCATGTAGACTGTAGATTGATAGCGGTTTCGTCAGTTTTACGAAATTTTATCCAAGTTTAATAAATATGAATAGTCAAGTTCGTTTTTAAGGAGAAATTGTGGTAAATGATCAGGAGAAGATACAATTATCAAAAAGGAAAGAATTAAAAAACAAACTTGACTATTTATACTTATGAAAGAGAAATGAAAAATACGAAATTAAAAATTTTAAAACTCTAAAACAATCCACAGTCATATTAATAACTAGTCTAAAATTGCCCATCGATATGATAAATTCAAGTATTTTAAAAATAATCAAAATAAAAAAACGATATAACCTCATTTCGATTCGAAATACTTTTTTTATGCTTCTGGAATAAAATAAACAAATTTGTGAAAACTTTCAAATCTAAAACGTTTTTTAATATTCTACTTTTATAATAGAATAATAGTTTGGACTTGATTTCACTCTGTTTCGTTTATCTTATTCCAGAAGCATAGAAAGGTATTTTGATGCGAATTTTGGTGGGATTATATTAAAATACTTGAAGATTAAATTTTCTCATATCGATGGGCGATTTAAGTAATTTTGCAAAATTTCGTCCAAGTCTACTAAATAGACAGTTGAGTCAATCTAAATAAACTTGAACAATCCTGAACTATGGATTCAATATTTTTCAGATCATTTCAAAAATTAAAAAGATTAATCCTTTGAACGGAATTTGCGTAGGAATGTTCTAAATATTCAAAAATGGTTTCAGATTTTTAATTAAATAAATACGGATGAGTGATTTTTGAATTTGAAGAATTAATCCAAAATTTGTCACACAAATTTGATTTTAACTTCAACATTTATTGGAATTTAATTTCTAATCGATTCTTAGAAAAGCAATGAGGCAAATCCAACAATTCTCTGAATTTGAAATATTTAGATATTCCTGTTTCTTGAAAGTTTAGTCTTGAATTTTTTATTCAAATCTGTTATAATTAAGTAAACTTGATTCCCCGGCAAGATTTTGTGAAAATTTAAACAAGATTTCATAAATTATGGCATGAAGTATTTCTTAAAAATTTCTGTAAGATCCAAAATAAAGCTAAATTTCAAAACTTATATTTTTTCAATATTTTTACTCTCAAAATGTTCAGTTCTTCGTGGTTTGTCAGAATTCTCAAATGTATTTGCACGTAAAAAGTTGCTAATTAATGAATAATATTCATTGAATATGAAAAAAAACCAAGTTCACCTGAAAGGGAATCACTTACAGGCTTATTATACCAAAGATTTTAAAAGACTCTAAAATTAAAATTGAAAATATTCAAGGAAATTAAAAAAAGCAATTTATGATTATATTTTATTAAGACTGTGAATGTTATAAAATTTAGTTTCGAGCGTTTAGAATTCATACAAAAAACTAAATATTAGGTTATTTTCTAATTATTGGAAAGTATAAATGGGGCCTATATAAATTATAATTTTTATCCAAGCATTCTTTTACATCAAAAAATGGAATTTTGCGTACTTGGAACCAAAATTTTTTTCCGAATTTTGAGTTGGGACATAACAAACAATTTCTTGAACTTCAGGATCAAAATTAGATTTTCATTCATCAAGAATTATACTATTGAAAGAGAAAGCTATAGATATAATAATCTAAAAATTTCATTGAAATTTCTGTCCATTAATGTTTGAAAATGAAATGTCAATTTCTTGATTTGTATCAGGTAAAGAATTTAGAATTTTCAATAATCTTATTTTTCGAATTTCCGCATTTTACCATTTACGATAGTAGAATTTGACTTTTCCAAACTAGCGATCCTCAAGAAAAAACTCTATTGATCTACAAATTTCAGTGTGACTGTGGTGCTTCGTATATAGGACGTACAATTAGGAAGTTGTCAACAAGATATCATGATCACCTCAATGAAGATATATATTAAGCCTTAGTAACTAAGGTTATCAGATATCTTAAAAACGAAAACCATGCTGCTTCGATTTCTAATTGTTCTATTTTATACAAGAAAATATTTTTTTCACATATTTGTAAATTTAATGTGTTTAAGTGGTTTTTTGAACATTTACGTGAATCACTCGAACGTAAAAATGAAAAATTTCCCTTTCAAAATTAGAGAGAGTTAAGAATATGCTGTGTATAATTCCATCTAAAGTTTACAGAATATGGCAATTATATTTTTAGATTGTTCCTAGAAGAGAATCATAAACATTTCCTTTCTCAGATCTATGATTTAATTGATGAGCGTAATCAATTTTCAAATGAAATATGAGTGATAGCAAGAAAATTTTGGTTGATTGGTATATTGAAGACAATACATGAATATTATACTAGATATGTTGTCAGAGATACATTTTCGTTTGTTGAAAAAGTTAAGGATTTAAACATAAGTTCAAAAGAGATGATTTCTTTAGATATTAGTTCTTTATTTCCTAATGTGCCTATAGAAGAAACTTTAACTATCATCAGTTCTTTTATCGATGAAC
>SSNU01000023.1:91897-102478 GCA_012064415.1 Gyrodactylus bullatarudis | reverse complement strand
TCAGTGGCCAAGACAAAAATTTATCGGAAAAAGAATGCCCCCTCACAGTTCCTACCATTCTATAGCTTCTCCCCTAAAGAATACAAGAAAGGTGTTGTGAGGAATGAATACCTAAATATTGAGCGCTTAGTTTCAGCAGAATTTGTGAAGGAGGAAAGAAATAAACTCAATTCCCTTTTTATGAGAGATGGATACCCTGAATTATTCATAGAGAAGCACGCCCATGCAAAACCGGGACGTGAAGAGCCTGAAAATGAAGATGAGCCAATTTATTTAAAATTGCCTTTCAAAGGAGATACCTGCAAAACGATCCTCAACAGCAAATTGGCCCACATAACAAAGCAGACGTTCCCAGGTAGAAGGCTCCAAATCATATAAAAGACCACCAAACTCTTGAACGGACGGAAGAAGGATCCAATTCCGAAGCTGAGGAAAAAAGGAGTTATTTATCTCTTCACCTGTTCATGTGGTTCAAAGTATGTCGGCCAAACAAGTGGAATGCTTAAACAAAATTACTGGAGAGTTTTACAATAAAGAGAATGAGATAATTACAGGTTAGGATCTATTCGAATATAGTGGACAGTTTATCGAAATGAAGACATTATTTCGTCTTTAGTGGACAGTTTTTCGAAATCAGTAAACAAGCTTAACGTTATTAGTGGATTAGTTTGATTTCATAAAATAATGTTGGAATTTCTGGCTGCATAAAATTAATTTTCGGTGTTATAAATCATCTATTTATTACAAAAATAGCTTGTAAAAAATGATTCCACTAATAACGTTAAGCTTGTTGATTTCGAAAAACTGTCCACTATATTCGAATAGATCCTAACCTGTAATTATCTCATTCTCTTAATATTGTAAAACTCTCCACTAATTTTGTTTAAGCATTCCACTAAATTCGAGAAAATGTACACTAATTTTGATAAGCTCATTTGATAATTACACCTTCAATTATTCTAATTTTGAGAACTTGTACACTAATTTTGTCAAAGAATCCTTTAATATCGTAAAATTGTCCACGAAAAATGACTGAAATGGATATTTTTCGATCAAATCATGTTATTAGTCGAATCAATAATATGAGATTAGACGTTGAATTCATCAAAGATTCAGAATCTGGATTCATAACATGTGTTGCATATCGAATAATTCTGGGATCATCGATCATATGAGATCAACTCCTTTCAATTTTCTTGAAACAATGGAATTTAAAAAATTTTGCTTTTCCTGATCAGATATTGGATCAAGAATCTGTAGGATGTTTTTAATGTACCTGTTCGTTGATCTGGTCAAATTTGAGTATTTTTCTCGATCTTGAAAAATAGTCAAGATCAAAAAAACTTGTCTTTTTATGATCCCAGATCATTCTTCTCAGAGGCATCTAAGATAAAAATTAAGGCTAAATTCGAAATCTACGAAAAATTCCCATTTCTGCATAGAAATTTGATCTGGATCTGATGAAATAATGGGATTAAAATCAGTGAATCAATAATTTAAAAAAAGGTGATTCTTTTTGAAACTTTAATTTTTTTAGTTTTCGTGGGTCCATTTAAGTGGTATTTTAAAACCTTTAAATTTTACTTGGATAAAATTGTGAGTACATTCCCATCTTGATATTAACTAGCTTTAGATAAATTAGCGGGGCTGTTTTCGAGAAAAATCTTTCAAAAGTCTTAAGTTGTAAAACGAATTTTCATTGATTGAGCATTGCATTAACCAAACAGAAAATGACAAATTTTCATTGAAGTAAAAATAAGAAATTTTGAGGTTCTCAAAAATATTGAATGCTGGTTATTCAATGAACAATTTCATGCAAACTTAAAGTTTAGCATTTAATTAACTAGAATAATTATGTCATAATATGTGATAAATTTCTCAAAAGTCTAGTCTGTCGTTTTTAATTACAATTTTCACATGAATAAATTTCGTTTTCACAAACAAAAATTGGATGATCAAATTCATTGTAATGATATGATGTAATTTTTATGAGATCTATCTTGTACAGAGATTATAGAATTCAATGATTTACGTATGTAGCCTTGTATATTTTCCTAAAGATTTTCAAAAGAAATAATTCATAGAAATACAGAACTAATTTTGAAGAGAAAGACTTAACGCATTTTAATCATTTCGTGAGGTTCGCCCGAAGGGGATTATTCAAAGTTGGAAATTCTCAGTTATTACGCATGACTAAACAATATCACATAATCTATCTAATATAATTATAATTCATGTAAAAAATTTCTCAAAGAGATACCTAAACTTGGATGAAATAACCAAGATAAGTAAAATTTGGTTTTCATCTACTTATAATTAATAGATGGGAAATTTAATAGAAAAATGGCTTACTTAGCTGTAAAATCAAAAGTATCCTTATTGAATAGAAATCCCATTAAAAACTCGTTATATATCAATTTTGAGTCTTTTTCTCGATTGGTTTTCTTATCGTCTCGTTAAGGTTCAAAAATTTGAAAAAATCTTGTTCAAATATGGAAAAATTTAAATAGAAAATTTTGTGTTTTATTTTCACACCAGATTTTGTGCTTATTCACACCCCATTTTTCCCATACTGTGTCTACTAAGATGGATTAGTGCATGAATTTTTTCAGTAAGAAATTGAGCTTTTGATTCTAGCTTAAATTTATAAAGCCTTTTTTCCTGATTTATTCAGTACCAACAGGTGGTAATAGGGTTCTTAATGATCTTAACCTAATTGACATCAAGATGCGAATTCACTATTCTTAGAAAACAATCAATATTTCTTTAGGGAAAAAAAATATTTTTTGAATTCTTGAAATAATAATCTTAATGGAATGAGCTAATAAGTTGTTGATATTCAAAAAAAATTCAATCAGACCAAAATTAGGCCAATTTTTGGATTTCGAAAATGCATCAAGTTTCCACTTTTTCAACTTTTGAATCCGAAATTTGCATCGATTTCAATGATCCAAACCAGTTAAGTACTGATATTTAGGATCAAGATTAGACGAAGAATTTGAATTCACCTGAATTCCCACTGAAATTTGTCATTACCGTGGGAAATCGAACCATTTGAATGTAGTGCTAGGTATAGAGGAACACGTTGTGGTTGGAAAAGACATGTATTGAATTTAATGATTTTGTACAAGTAATAGATAAGGCACGAGGTGTACACAATGAAATATGAGCGGTGTACCCACGTGGTGATACAAATTAACCTCCCTTATTTCTATTGGTCAGTGAGCATTCTATTCTCTTATTGGCTAGTGATGATCGTGTACAAATAAATTGATATTTATGCCTCATTACTATTGGGTAGTGTTATAGATAAATGTTGTTTTTTGAGAAAGTAATAATGACTGCTACATGATTTTCTCGATATTCACGAAGGCAAATTATCCTAAATCTTGAAGTCTAACCTTTTCTCGGATATAGTAAATTCTCCGCTATCTCTATGGCCAAATTCGAATTCTTCGTGTAACGATGATTCCTAATATTAGTACTTAAGTGCTTTGAATCATCGGTGAAAATGTTGTGTTCAGAAGTTGAAAAAGTGGAAATCGAAGTTAGAAAAGTGCATTTTCGAAATCCAAAAATTAGCCTAATTTTGGTCAGATTGAATTTTTTTCGCAATTTTTTTGAATATCAACAACTTATTAGCTCATTCGATTAAGAATTCAAAAATTAATTTGAGATTTATCTAAATTAATTTGAATTCTTCGCAAACAAGAATAGGCCAGAAATTTTTTTAAATGAAATTTTGCATCCCAGAATAGTTTCAGGCCATTAATCTAAATCTGTTGATGCTCCAAAGAGGGAAAAAACGCCGTACATCTTCGAAAATATTTTCAGAATTCAATGAGGAACTCATTGTGTGGATTCAAAAATCAAGTGAACATTTAGTAATAAAGTTTATATTTCGCCAAATCTCTGGTACACCGGCTTGATATATATAGTAAAATTTAAGAGATAAATTTTCTTTGTCTTCTTTTGATTGGTTGGATCAATATTATGCACTAATGAAGGGAATGGAGGGGATCACACTGCTAATCTCCAGGACCATTATTTCCTCTTTACGTATCTGTCAGATAAAGAATTATTGAAAAAACTTCCTATGAAAGATGGGTACCCTGAAACATTTATTAACAAGCATTCCAATCTGACAACTAAGGTTGAAAAAGAAGTTTTTTTTATTAGAAAATTTTTGAGTTGAGGATTTAACTCCTATTTATTTAAAGCTTCCATTCAAAGGTGATGCTGCCCTCCAGATTTTAAATAAAAAGCTGTTTGGAATTACGAAGAAGGCGTTCCATGGTCATAAGCTCAGCATTCTTCCCAAAACAACCAAGATGATCCCTGATCTGAACAAAGACCTTGGTTGGAAAGAAAAGGAGTTATATACCTGTTCAAATCTTCTTGCGGCTCAAAGTATGTAAGACTGACTTTTAGGCCAGTAAACGTAAGAATCAAGGAACATCTGCGAGTAGGCAACATTGGTTCAGTCATCCAAGAGCACCTTTGCAATACAAACCAATCTTATTATTCAATATGATCAGAAATTTAATGAACAGGATCGATAAAACTTTGGAAAATCTAATTCAACTAATTAGAGGGGGTGAATAACTCAATTGATTTTTTTCAGGATATTGTTAGTTTTTTCTTTGTGAGAAAGTGTAATTAGATCTCCACTGTTTTGCCATACTCCTTCTTATAATGTAATTAAACAGATTCCAATTCCTGCAAAACATTAAAGAATACAGATACAGAACTTTTGATTATAATTACACGGCGTGTCACTTTTTTTTCGATCTGGAGGTATCGAAATAAACTAAAATGATCCTGATCCGAAATTTGACGCAGATTCTGTATCTGGTCTCAGAATTCACGAATTGAATTCAGTTTTGGAGATATTCGCAAAAAACAAAAATTTCGAATTTTCCCAAAACTGGAGTTACTAATTGATCAAAATCATTAAGAGAAATTAACTAATTGCCCAACAACTGGATATCATTAAATAGAAAATTAAATTCTACGTCGATTGATGTATGTATGAACGGGATAAAGAGAAAAAATTTGCGCAAAAAATAAAATCAAGTAAAATTTATTGAAAAAAAACATAAAATTTGAGTGAAAATTTGTGTTTTCAAATTAACTCACGGCTTCAAATAGATCAAATTTCAAAATTTTCTTGGACAAACTAGATCGAAATTTTCTCCTCTTTCGATTAAGACCACTCTCAACTCTATCAAACATCGTCTTCAGGTGTAAAATTGGACTTTTTAAGATGTTGTTCAACATTGGTATTTCTATTTAATATACTGTACCATATATTGTATATCCATATTGTAAACACTTTTCGGCAATTAAAAAATCTTTTGAATAATATATACAGAGAACATTTAGAAATAATGAATTAGATTAACGAAATGAAACTCACTTCATCTTTTGGGCTCAAAATGTCCCATACGAATCAAGTCTAGACAATGCATGGCATGCTTTACAACACAACCAATCAGGTTAGAGGTCAAACTTAACTATGAGCCAATGAAATAGGCAGTTTTTTTCGAGTTTAATCATGTGATTTTCTCAATTAACTCTTTCTTTATCAAATCATGGATAGACCTTTTTAGTATAGGAATTATTTTATATTTTTGAAAGATATGAAACTCTGAAAATTATATTGGAAAAAATTTATTATCATGAAAATGAATTTAGAAAAATAGCTGATTTTCATATTACAAGCATCTTAAGTGAGGGTTGAAAATCCACAATTAATCGAAAAAGAGCTGTTAAACTTCTATCTTTCAAAAATATAAAATAATTCCTATACTAAATAATTAATAATAATTAATTATTAAAAGTTATCTCTACATCTATTACACAATGCTAGGTAGAATATATGTTTGAATACTATTCATTGAATTATTATGAATGAGATAGGCAAGAAGTCTTGCCGAATATGGATAATTTTTTGGGAGAGGTGGCTACTAGTATATTCCTTTATGATATATCATATCTACCTTATAAAGGAGAAACTTGAAAAGGCTTGTCTCTCCATTCTTGTATCCCAACAGAATATGGTTGTATGATGAATAATTATAATTATATTCCGTGTACTTGGTGCTTAACCCTTAAAGACCCTAAGAATTTTTTTTCAAGGTACATCCCTGAGATTGAAAATTTAATAGAGTTTTAGAATATGCTGATGACGAACATGCAATTTTTTTCAAAAACCAACCTCTAGTTTAGAAGATAACCATTTTTAGACCTTGAAAATGGCAAACTTTGTTATTTAAAGAGATGACATAAATGTGATAACATATTTGAATTCTACGGGTATGGTTTCTCGATAAAAGTTTCTTTCTTTTTTCTCTTCGATTGCTGTAAGTGGTTTTTCAAAAAAAACGTTCCTTATACTTTTAAGGAAATTTTAATATAAAAAACGAGTCATTTTTTAATTGTCATAACTTCTCAATGAACTATTGTAGTTATAGTTCGTTCTTGGTATATTAGTTCTTCTTTCAGAAAAGCGGTTAATAAACTTATTTTAGTTTCTTTAAAACAGAATAATGGCTTGAGAAAATAACCTATCCCATACATGACCCGCTGGGGCTTAAAGGGTTAAGTAGATTTTTGATTTCCTTATTTTCAAGATGAAACATGAATTATTCTATAAGCGTTTAGACGAACTGACCAAAGGCGATAACAATCGTCTACTAAATCAAGAGAAAAACCAATCTCTTCTTTAGAAGATCAAGTTTGCACATGCCGGTTTTAGTCTATCGCCAGACCATTATCGTATAAGAGAAAAATACTCGTACATAATATATATAATAACACGGGTGGGGGTGGGGTCGTACGAACTTGATCAGGTTTAAGTTTCCTGGAATAAAATTTTGTACTGATTTCAGATCTGCTTTCAGAATTTCGCTAGCGATAAATATATAAAACCAAAAATTGCTAATTTTGAGTATCTCAATGAACTTAATTGATATTATTGGTATGAAAACATAGGAATAGGATTCAATAAAATTTGAAATTTTAAAAAGCATTCCAATGAAAAATTTAATTTTCTTTCGAATGGTGCCCTTTTTATTAGCGTAGGATCAGTCGTTTGGAGGTTATTAAGCTATTTCCAAGCCAGAATTTTTATCAATTTTCATTTCTGAATTCTCATTGGTTTAATCATATTGATGAATGAAAGCATGAATTAGACAGAATACTTTTATTGGTGGAAATTTTTGTTTAGATTCTTGTAGAATATATTGAGTTTTAGAATTAATTTCAGAAAAATGATACTCTCTCTTGTAAATATAAAAATATTGAGTAAAAATTTAGACCCTTATTCTGGGTATTTTATGAGCCAGCAGTAGTCACTCAGACAATGATCCATGTTATCTTGTTAATATCTTTCTTCAATAAATTTCAGAGTTTGGTGCATTTTCTCACCTTGCTCATCAAAAATAGTTCCAAGGGGAACTTGATGAAAGAAATCATAATGATAACGAAGAAAATGTAGGCTAAGACTCATGAGACAACCTAGCTCAGAATAAGATTCCAAAAGTTCTTCAACGAGCTGTCTTGCGTTAGGGTGTCTATTATTACCGAAAAAGTTCAAGCAAAGACTTTTAAATGCTTCCCATGCTCTCACTTCTCCATCTATGAGAGAGAAACAAAATGCATCATCCTTTATCAAATCATTTATTTGGGGACCAGTAAAAATTCCCTCATGGGAATGTATTTTTTATTTTTGAACAAGCCTGAATGAAGAATGTTTATAATCTCATTAAAAAATAACTGATTCATTAGTTTTATAAATCAAGTTTCATCAATATGATAAAACCAATGAGAATTCAGAAATGAAAATTGATAAAAATTCTGGCTTGGAAAAAGCTTAATAACCTCCAAACGACTGATCCTACGCTAATAAAAAGGACACCATTCGAAAGGATTTTTTTAAGGATTTTTCAATTTTTTCTAACTTGACGCGCGTTTTTAAAAGCTTTGCGAGATTGCTAAATTCGCGTATTACCTATCAATTTACGCTCTTTTTAATGAGGATAAAATCAATTTCGGATTCCTATGTTTTCATACCAATAATATCAATTAAGTTCATTGAGATACTCAAAATTAGCAATTTTTGGTTTTATATATTTAACGCTAGCGAAATTCTGAAAGAAGACCTGAAATCAGCACAAAATTTTATTCCAGGAAACTTAAACCTGATCAAGTTCGTACGACCCCACCCCCACCCGTGTAATTGATAGACAAGAATAGTATACAAGAATGGGGAGACAAGCCTTTTCAAGTTTCTCTTTTTATAAGGTAGATATGATATATCATAAAGGAATATACTAGTAGCCACCTCTCCCAAAAAATTATCCATATTCGGCAAGACTTCTTGCCTATTATGGATAATCGGCAAAGAATTGCCGAAGATGGATAATCAAAGTCTAAATTAACCATATTCGGCAGAAGGCTCCTGATTATGCATAATCGGCAGATCAACCAAAATGGGCACAACATATCTAAGAAATCTTGAAAATCAAGGATTTCCAATGGAATTTTGTTAATATATCATAAACCTTTTTTGTCTAATGCTGATCTCAAATATCTGCATTTAATTGCTTCAAATCTTTGAAATAGATTTTAAAAATTTGAGTTCAAAGCCTGAAAAAGTGGAAATTTGGTGCATTTTTGAAATTCCAACAGCCTAATTTTGGTCAGATTGAATATTTTCAGGAAATTTCTACAACTAATTTTATTATGGAATTCGAAAAATAATTTTTTTCCTTACTTTCCGGAGAAAAATATTGAGTTATTTAAAAAAATAAAGATAAATTCTCATCTTCATGTCAACGGGTAAACTAAAGATGAGCCTAACACCCTATAATAATATAACTTTGTAAGTAGTTATGCAATATAAAAATATTATATAATTAATTAATATTTTCAATAAAAAGGATTAAATACTCACAACAGTTAATTTATTGACAACATGAATTTACATCAAACTTTTTAGAACTAGTTCAGCAATAATTCCTGGATAAAGATCAATGTTCATCTGAATACTTGAAGACAGGCCAGTTTTAATCCAACACAAGTATGCTTCTGGTGTAAACAAAAAATGTATTTTGAAGTGCTATTTTTTATTTAAATTGACTCATTAGTATTCACCTCTTAATTATTTAATTATACTCAGAAATATAAGATTCAATCAAATCTCCTCTCTTATTTCTTATATTCTTGAACATTCGTTTGAATGCTCCCCAAATGGCTTCAATTCTATTAGTATGAAGTCCCTCGTTATTTACAAATTCTTTCTTGTGACACACTGTGGACCTTGAGTATCCGTATTTCTCCAAGCCCGCATATCCTTTCCATTCATCACTGACTATATGCGAACCTGGAGCAATATGCTTTCGAACCAACGCATGAAGAGTTGATTTGTCTCGCTCTTCAACGATCTTCATGAAGATATTGCCATCTTCGTCAACGCCGCCGAAAATCCATACTTGGGTGGCAAGTTCTCGGCCTTTGTGATATTTTCTTCTCCCGACATGAGTTTCGTCCACTTGTACCTCTTTGGCAAAGCCACCGACGACAAGATCTTGATTGAGGAATCGCTCAACAAAGATGTCCCGAACAAAATTTGTCCAGTCTATGGCTATTGGCACTGATATCTTGACTATGTCACAAATTAATTCTAGATTCGTAGCTGATTTTAGAACCATATAAATTATGGTGAGGATCTGGACAATCGCCAACCTTGAACCAGCAAAGAATGTTCCTGAAAATAATTAATTAACAAAACATACCAGTTCGAATGCTAACAATTTCCTGCACTTATTACAGAAAAATTCATATTGGTCGATCGCCTGGGATTTTTTGTTTAGCTTCATTATCTCTCCGCAAGTATGCTTGCAGCTAGTAGCTATTAATCCAAGTCTCTGACACATTTGAATTATTCCCAAGTGATCTTCATGACTTGACATTAAATCAACAATATTTAGTTTTTCAACGAAGGATATATCACTTATGGGATAATTGTATATGTTTTGTTCGGGCATGATGAATTTCGAATTGGTGAAAATTTTATTGTCTTTTATCGAGTTAACATAAATAAAAAATAGCACTTCAAAATACATGTTTTTGTTTACACCAGAAGCATTTTCAAAAAATTTGATAGTAAAGTCAATGACATAACTTAATCATATATTGGAGTATTAAATGTAATTTTATTGATATTTGAGGATCGAATATACTCGAACTTAAAGACATATGGACAATAAATTTCTGTTCTTATTTCAAATTGGATAAGAATTTGAATAAAAATTTAGTTTTCTCTATGTTAGAGGTAGATGAAAATAGATTTTTAACAAAAATACCATAAGTCTGAGGATTCATTCAATAGTTCAAGGTACAATTCATCGAAAAATCTTGATTCCATCTCAGAATATCAATTGTAAATCTTGTGATTTTCCATTTTCAACTTAATTCAATAAACTTTGAAGTTTCGACAGAAATTCATTTAAAGAAAGCAAAAATTGCTAAACTAAACAAAATATTTGTTTTAAATAACTATTTTGTAATCATCGG
>SSNU01000023.1:73345-86763 GCA_012064415.1 Gyrodactylus bullatarudis | reverse complement strand
TTTTTTTTTAATTTTTTTTATCGAACCGCCATATTATATCCAGAGATGCTGTGTATATATATTTGTATTTATATTTATTTATTTTATCTTTTATAAATCAATAAAATCATACTTTCTAACAAAAAAAGCGGAAATTATCATGACTCATTAGATCAGCTAGTTACGAATCACTCTTGTAGAAGATTTACGAATAAATGACCTTTCAGAATTTTCTGGAATGTGTTTTATACAGCCTAAAAATCAAATTTTGATCATTCTCTCACTTTGAAATCAGCAAAATATTTCGAAATTTTGGTAAAAATCATAAATACCCGTCTTCATATTAATTAAAGATAGTTATTTCCTTCCTGGTAATAATTAATAGGACAGTATTTTTCTTCTCAAATAATTATAATTAGATCTTGAAATCCACCTAAATCAAATCATTTATGAGTAGTAAACTTCTCAAATGATAATTTCATAAATTATAATCAAGTGTGCTTGAAAAAAAATCTTGAGCCATCCTCCAATTGAAAAGAAGAGATATTCTTAGAACTTGATCAACATTTTCTATCTATTTATTCATAATCAAGTGGCTAATAATCTCAACAAGAGTCCAATAATTTGAAAAAAAACTCAAACAGATATTTTCATTTTTTCAAATTATTATTGTATTTTGACGTTCATGTCTAGGGCGGTCAAATTCTATTTTAGTTGTTTTAGATATGCTGCTAGAATTATGAAATTAGCATTCTTAACTTTCAAAGATGTTTCCTAACGAAAATAATTTTGCTATTTGAAATCGAATGCTAATTTTACAATTTTTACTGGGCTATAGTCCATGTCAGATAAATGGTAGCATGAAAACAACAGCCGTTAAGACGCAATATTCCTGAAAATTACACAGTAGGACACTATGTGCAATAGGATCATGATTCAAACATTTTCTGGATCGAAATTTTGTGCTGATTTCAGATCTGTAATTATATTTTCTAGATTGTGTCTGGTTTTCGAGATATATTGAAAAAACCTAATTTGAGAATTAAAAAAAAAAATAAATAATTTCAAACAATTAAATTTTTATTAAAATAAAAAATTCAATTAACTAATTAGGCATCATTAGAATTAAAATTAAATTTCCTATCTAAAGATACCTTGAGTGTCGCCCAAAACAAAAAATTGCGCATTCAAGCTACTTTTTTGTCGAAAATTTTGTGATTTTGGAGTCGATTTTCTCCATATATTTTAACTTCAAACCCTCATATCTTTCAAGAAAAAGAGCTTTCTAGATATTTTCTTCGACTTTCAAGATCAAAATTTTATGCTCTTTCTGAAAAAGTTGGTTAAAATTTACAAAATCATTTCGTTCTTGTATATTTTTACCCCTTTTAATCCCACACTCAGTTATGGTCATATTACTATAGTAATAGCTATTCTATACACTACCGCTCGAATTAAGGTGAGAGATACATCAAATCGTAGCTAATTTATTTGAGTTTTCACTTTAAAACTTTTGGTGTAATTGAAATCTTGTCTAAGCTCAGCAATGCTTCAAAAAGTTTAGTCACTTAAAAATCGCTGTTAGACATGCTGAAGATTTTTTTCATGTTATTCTTCTCATTTTTTTGTTTGTTTATTTTTTTTATAAATACTATTACAATGCATAAATTCGTGCCCTTCCATTTGTCAATATCGGTTGATTGATTGCTCTGAAGGAATGAGGGTGGGAGGTTGATTCACTGCAAATTGATTTTTCTTTCAATCTGATAATTGTTTTTGCTTTTTGATGAAAGTTGTAATTTGCAGTTGTCCGCTATGTCTGTCCCGTTTTCTCCTCGTTGTTGGGATTGTCTTTCCATTTCTGAGCTCGCTAATTACAGGTTGGCTTTTAATCTGATTATCAACTGTTGTTGACTTCTCGTTGGTTTCACATTTTTCCAATTCTGTAATTGTAACTGGGCCACTGCATTGCACTAGAGATAGATGATTATAATAATTATTGAATGTTGTCAACTTCTCGTTGTTTTCAGGTTCATCCCTAGTTTCAATCTGTGTAGAACTGATTGTTGGTTTGCCAACCTGTAATTAGCGAGCTCAGAAATGGAAAGACAGTCCCAACAACGAGGAGAAAACAGGACAGATATAGCGGGCAACTGCAAATTACAACTTTCATCAAAAAGCAAAAACAATTATCAGATTGAAAGAAAAATCAATTTGCAGTGAATCAACCTCCCACCCTCATTCCTTCAGAGCAATCAATCAACCGATATTGACCAATGGAAGGGCACGAATTTATGCATAGTAATAGTATTTATGTCGTAACCGGGGTAGAGTCTGATGAGACCCGGCGAAATATAACGTTTATCACTATAATATACGTCTGTCTTCTCCTACCCTCCTCATGAGTTCAGAAATCAATAGCAGTAATATTCTTAATGAAGTTCGACAATATTATCGTAAAAAATTTAATTGTTAGAAATTATTTATTTTTTTATAATTCTCAAATTCGGTTTTTTCAATATATCTCGAAAACCAGACACAATCTAGAAAATATAATTACAGATCTGGAATCAGCACAAAATTTCGATCCAGAAAATCATGATCCTATTGCAAAATTTTTCTGAAAGTGTCCTAGTGTGTTATTTATACAATTTACTTATAAGTAATAGACTTGGACGAAATTTTGCAAAATTAGTTAAATCACCCATCGATATGAAAAAACTAATCTTCAAGTATTTAAATATAATCCAACCAAATTTCACCTTCAAAATACCTTTCCATGCTTCTGGAAATGTATTGTGAAATTTTTAAATTTAGAACGTTTTTTATTGTTTTATATTTATAATTTTAACTTGAATTCACATTGTTGAATACTAGGCTAGGGTGAAATTTTTTTTTCCGAACAATTCACGAGAGGACTTACTTTTCTGATAAAATTTTATACTCAGGTTTTCCATAATTTTAAAGCGGGAAAGTCATTCGCCCATTTTTTCCCACAAAATCCCACGGACATGATAAAATAACGAAATTAACCATGAAGCCCCTCTTGATGATAAGATTACTATTTTTGAAGATAAAAATTAAGAAACTTATTGAATGGCAAAGGTATTTTAAGGATTTTAGTGATTGCTTAGTAAAAATTCATTGAAAATTTAGCGGCGATTTGAAAAATTTTGGATTTTTAAAACCGAATGACATAATGGAGATGATTTTCGACACATGCTTCAATACAAAATAATTCTTAGAATTTATAGTTTTATCAGAAAAGTTGGTCCTAATATGAGGTTGAAACTTTCACCCAAGCCTATTGAATACTATATTTTCTATTTTTAGACATTGAACCTACTGGTAATAACTCTATCCGTATGGAATCTAACTTGATGGAGTTCTCACACCTAGATGTTAGATTTCTGATAAACAAGCGTCAATTCCATAAGAGAGTCAAATAATATTTAACTTACCGTGGCAGATGTAGACGCGTTTCGTCCCTATTATTATTCTGCTATTATTTTCTGAAAAAATGCTCTTTTGAGACCTTCCTATTCTTGTCTAGTTTCAAAATTAATTTGGTTTACTTTTAAGTAGTTAATACAAGCTTTTCTGGTAAATTCGAGAATCTCGAATCTAGATAAAGTATTCCAAGTAATGCAATCGATTGATTGTCCCTTTAGAGACTCTGAACCTTATCAAATTCCGGATTATTTCTTTTAATAAACTTTAATTGATTTTATTTCCAATGTTACTAGTCAGAATCCTATCTAAAGAAGAATAAACCTAACGCAAAGATTATTAGGACGATAGATTAAAGAAGAACAAGGAATTTGTTTATGAAACCTCATTTTTATTTCATATTCTAATTGAATTTCATAACAGATGATCAAAAAGTAAATGAATTTAGACATTTTTTATTACATTCATATAAATTTAGATAACTCTGTACTGTCAATCAGATGATAATTTAAGATGAATCTCCCACCAATTTTTCCCCCCTGAGAGTTCCCTGAAAGATAAACAAACTAGCACTAAATTCGCTAAGCTGAAATGTTTGAATTGAACTCATCCTTTGATACAGTATAAAGATGGGAATATGTGAATTTTACAAAAATCTCAAATTTTCAATAATATTTTCCACTTTCGTAGAGAGATTTTTGCTGATTTCATAAATGTTATTCTTTAAAAATTCTACAATAGAGTTTTCGAGTTTTTCGGTAAAAACTGAACACCCGACTTGCAGTGCATTTTGCCTTTTAATAGGGAATGAGATAGAAAGACAGAAATGACATCATCTTGTTCATCATATTAGATACTTCAAGGACTACTGTATCCTAATTAAGGTATTTTTCTACCCTACAAGGTGCTTAAAGTCGAGGATTTTCGAAAAAATAGGTTAATTTTCAACTTGGGCTTCAAATAACTCAGAAACTAGAAAAGTCAAGGGAAACTTTCTTCGTACTATTTTGTTAAGAATTTATTCCTGAAAAATATGATGCTATTTAGGTCTTTCTATCTCATTCATGTTTTTCTCTATTAAAAAACAAAGCACTGCAAGTCGGGTTTTCAGTTTTTACCGAATAACTCGAAAACTGTATTGTAGATGTTTTTAAGAAGCACATATTTAAAACCAGCAAAAATCTCTCTACAAAAGTGCAAAAGTATCAGGGCTCATGGAAAATTAACTCCTTTATATTGGTCAATCAACCCAGTGGAAATTACAACCTGGTATCTCAAAAAAATTCAACTCATCTTTTCAATGATTCAAAATTCCTTATCAAAATAATATTGCAGAATACTCTAAGTATTAGACTTGGATGAAATTTTGGAAAATTACTTAAATCGCCCATCGATATGAAAAAACTAATCTTCAAATGTATTTAAATATAATCCCACCAAATTTCGCTTCAAAATACCTTTCCATACTTCTGGAATAAGATGAACAAAATTGTGAAATTTTTCAAATTTAAAACGGGAAATTAGTTCAAAAAAATGGGAATTTGGTGCTACTTCAAGATTTCAAATTTGCCGTATTTTCCTTAAAAATTCATTTTTTCTAAATTTTTTTTCTCCGTATCGTGAAAGAGGGCCGCATGATCTAGATTTCAAAAAAATTTGATCAAATTTGATTTCTTGATGAAAAAATCGAGAATTTTGTAAAAACCATAGATTCCCATCTTCATATTGACTACAGCTTTAATTTTCTACTTGTATTAAATACTAATACTAATTGCATTGAACATCTAGTATTAGTAATAGTTCATCATTTTGATGATTTTCGAGCAAAATAACAATTTGTGTGATTACAAAACTCGAACATTTAGAGTAACTATGAAGATCATGCGCTGATCTTTTAATGGATCTTTTTTGCTCATCTCATTTCTAATTTATCTTGTTAGCTGTCAATCACTTTGAGTGATAACAAGAGTGATCAACAAGAGAATGGACTGAATTCTTCTTTCCATTAAATGAACAACCTAAAATTCAGACAAAACATAAGGAAATTCTCTCTGCTGAAGTTGTTGGAAAGCAATTCCAAAGTAATCGCCCTGTTAGAAAATAAAATTCTATTAGAGAAAGCCAAAATTTTTCAACTAAACTGCTAACTCGAAATTAAAAAAAATGTTTCCAAATCTCGGCAATTACGGAGCATAGAGAATCTATTTGAGGCATAAAATAGAAAAGTGTTCGGAGAAAAAAAAATTTGTCTTTCTCTAAAAAGTAGCCTTTTGATTCGGTTTCAAAAAGATCTTAAAAATCTCAAGTTCCCAAATTCATCAGGTATATCTTTACTTTTTATCCATCATCGATCTAGATCTCTAAAACTAACTTGTTTCATAAATAACTTTATCGTGCGAGCACTATTGAATTCAGTTCACTATTTGAATTTCATATTTAATTCACGGCTAGGCTGTAGTATGCATATGACCAGAGTTTGTTCATTAAACAATTGAAAATGAATCTCTTGTTTTAAAATTTCAATGTTGAAATAAAATACCTGACATTAGATATGATAAAATTAACCCTCAAGTATTTAGCTTTAAAATATCTTATGCTTAAGTATTAAGATTATGAACATATTCACATAAAATCGCTTTTTTGGCCGATCAGAATTGTTATAATCATTAAAAATAAGAGAAATTTCATATCTAATATTCTTTTGGAGGAAATAGTCCTGACACAAGTTAAATCACAAAAACGTTTTAAATTCTCAGTTTTGAATTTTTTGCTCTTTTCTAGAATATGATAAAGCATTGAGAAAAATCGCTTTATTCATTCAAACCGCACTGTCTAAGAGGTTTTTCTACAGTATTAGTGATTCACTAATAGTAATGGACATAAGGGATTGTTCCAATTATGGATTGAAAAAATTTTAATTTAATTTTCCTTTTTCATCGCTTTTAAAAAAAGACTTTTTAAAACAATGAATATCATTTGAACTAAAATGAGCTTTTTATTTTATGGCTGAAATTTCGACTTTTTACCAGCCTACTTATTACAGAAGCATGGAATAATATTTTGGTGGGATGATGTTGAATTACTTTATAAATTTTATCATATCGATGGGCGATTTTATGAATTTCTTCCAAGTGTAGCATTCATTCCATTCAGTTGTTATTAATTTGTGATAAATTAACTTTTGATAACTCAATAATATCATAATTATGATATTATAATTTATTTAGACGTGATGTTTTCATTATATATTCATCACTCTCCTGTATTGTATATTATACACTGTATAATTAAATACAATATATACAGACTCTACTTGAAATAATGATCAATTTCCTTTTGATTAAAAGAGAAATCCTCAGATTCTTTGGTTACTTTCTTCTTTATACACAAGTTACTGTTATATGAGACCAAAACGCAAAACTTTACTTAATTTTCGTACTATCTTTCAGATCCAAACAATCGAGAACACTGAGGTTTTTAAAAATAAATTTCTCTTTGCAAGTGTGTAAGAGATTTTTGATTATTTTAAACTTGAGAAAATAAAAATTGAGAATTTTTGTTGATTTCGAGGTGTGAGAGAAATCAAACATTACTTTTCAGGATCACCAATGGACAAAAAACTAAAAATGATCGTAGAGATTTTAGTAAACACTCCATTTACGTGCAAAAGTCTACTTCATATTTTTCGATCATTTTTATTGCCCAGATATTAATAAATTAAGACAACCCAAGATCAGCTCAAAATGACCTTTTGAATCAGTTACCAAAATATCTGATACTCTGATGAAAAAATGAGAATTCCCAAATTCACCAAGAATAGCTGTACATCTTCTTTTACAACTAAAACTAGTTGATATGAAGTTGGGAACCTCAATTTTTTATGAAGAAATGGAATATGAAGAAGATTTTTTGGATAATATTTCCTTCCCTGACCAATTGAAATGATTAATTTCTATTCGGGGTCGAGTTCCCATTTTTTTCAAAATTTGATGTTAAAGTGAGATGTTTAAGTGAGACAGTGGTCACCTCAAATACGGTCAAGAATTTAATGGTAGTAATCTGTCTCACAGTTTAATTTAACTATTCAATGAAATAGATGAGAAAATAAATTGTATTTGAAATAAACATCCATTGGAATCTTTTACATTCCGGTAATAAACATATTCTCGTGGATGAGAACCAGAGAGTTTTCAATGTCTGTTTCTTTGATTAAAAAAATAAATTTACATCATCGCAAGATGAGCTCTTGATTTGTTGTGACCCTTTCCCTCAATAACTTGATCCTGCCTTCATTTCACCACAGGAAAAACTGTTAGCTGATAAATTGGAATTGATCTGTAAATTCTTGACATATTCCTTTCTGGATTGATCGAGAATTCGATTTTCATACAAACACCGAGAGCATTGATCATGAGAACTGGTTAAGGAATCATTTGTTATTGACTGATGTCTGGATAGAAGAGAATGACGTTTCTTATTGATTTTGACAATTGGTAATTTGTCAGTCTTCAATTTGAGGAAGCGTTCTGAAAGTAAAAATTTTTCATGATACTGATAAAGATGGTTTGGGCGTGTTCGAATTTTCGACTGATCACTCGAAAATCTATGGTTGTTATGCTGACCGATTTTATGTTTTGATTTTCGTCGGCACTTGCGTAATCCCATACATAATATTCGGCGTCTCTTTCGGTGATATGGCCTCTGAATGATTTGACAACTTGTATGTTTTGACTCCATCTTTTTGACTTGGAATTTACAAAATATTTTCTTAATTATCTGACGATACTTTGGCATATAAGCAATATAGACGAAAAAGTTTGTTGTTGAATATAGAATCGATATGATCCAATGAATTGTTGCAAAGATACCCATGTGGACTCGTGAAGATGAGAAGAGGGTTATCACAAAGTATATACACGAAGGTATGCCGAGAAAGACAAAAATGCTAAAAATTAATATCAACATTCTAGTGACTTTAAGACGTCTCCGTCGAATCTCCATGTGATTTTTAAAACGTCCAGACCCAATAACATGAGTATTTCCACAACTCCTTGAATGTTTCGAATCTGATGTGATACAAGGACTATTCGCTGTCAATTCCTCATTATCAACGTAATTTTGATAGTTTTGATGATCTGATTTGTTCTGATACCGATTGAATCGTTTTGAAATTTTCAATACACGAATTATTGAGACACTACAAAATCCAAGTATGATAACTGGTATAATTCCGAGGAAAATGCAATCGGCTAAATCATTAATAAGATTTAGAATCGATTCTTTATTATTTACTATAACAATAATTGTGGGTATTCTGACCAGAAAGGATATCAATAATACTAGGAATATGGCCATATGTGTCTGACGTACTGTCCACAATCGACAGGCTTTCAAAGGAGTACACGTTACCATGTATCTCTCAATTCCGACAAGAACAACAAGCCAATTGCGAACTAATTCAAAATAATTACAAAAAATTGCTGTAACAGCAGCATATTTTTTATAAAAAGTTCGTATATCCCAATAGATTGGAACGTTTGTTGCAAAGATTATATAGAGACATTTCACGTCAAAATAAAATACTGAGGATATTAAGAATAGGGCATCAACGATTGCTATGGACTGTAGAAGAGTTGCAGTTGTTTTCGGTGTGAAATTGTCGAAAAAGAACATGAAAAAAGTTAAAAAACTCGTGAATATTCCAACAATTTGTAAAATTGAGCCGAATCCAAGCATTGACACAACTTTAAAAATATCTGTCGCATCAAGCGTTGTATTGAAATATCCTGTAACGTTGACATTCATTCTATATAATTTTCATTTTGTCAATAAAAAATTAGCTATCCAAGAAATTCCCATATTCATAAATATTATTTTATGGTACAAATGATATTCTATACAATTTTCCTAAAATTTGATTGGTTCAACTCCCCAAATAGAGAGTAATTGGATTCTAAGGATATTTTTTATTCCTTAATCTCTACCAATTCTAACGAAACGATACAATCTTATGAATTAACATAAAGATAAACAAGCAAGACAATAATACACACTAATAAATCTCTTGATACATCAGCCATCAATTATGAAGCTTTAAGATCCAAAACGCTACGAATTTTATCCTTTTCTTGTAAAATCTTAATTTTATCAACCTTTCTAAAACTTTTAAATCAATACCTATTAGGAAAACTACATGCTCAAAACCGGGAAATGCTCAAACACATTATCGTTTGGGAGTTGAATTTCGATTTGATAATCCTTTTAAAATCAATAAAAATCCGTTGAAAATGGTGGATTTTTCGAAAATTTTATGGCAATACTCGGCTTCCTTCTGATCCTGAAAAACTTCTTTTGGCCATCATCCCACTTTCAAATCATTAAAAAATTTACTCCAAAGATAAAAAAATTTGGCTCCAAATCTCGATTTAAAAATTTACCATATTTAAAAAAAATCTTTCTCTTCTGATGGTAAAAATAGATGGTAGGGTAATAAAAATTTTTGTTCTCCCGAACATGTGAAAAAAGACTCAATATTTACTAAAAGCCCTATTTTTATTCAAAATGTTTCAAAAACTATTAAAAAATCCTATCATTTTGCTGACTAATTTCTTTTGTAGGTAGAAACGAAAATAGACTCTGGGTGAATATGAGCTCTTTATTTTCGTCGGTTCTCATTAGACCCTACACCGACATGTTTATTAATACAGAATATTATTCAATGATGTGTAAAGTTCGTTTGGGCCAATCAGAGCATTTTTTTGTAACCAGATGGAGGGTGGAGTTGGGTAAACTTCTGACTGTTGGTGTTACACCTATCTATCTCTTTTGGAAAAATGATTCTATTCCATCATTTCCATGGCCTACAGGATAAAAAATCTTCCAAATTATTGAATTTATTTTCAAGACACAATAAATGATCCTTGGTTTTTTGGGAGGAAAGCTTTGGTGTACCTACTGCACTTCCAAAAGAAAAAACTTCAATATTTCCGATATATTAATAATAAATACGAAAGAAGGATCATCAACCTGATAAATGTCCCTCGACAACTAAAGGGTTAAATTTTTGCATTTTTAATTCTCATGATATTTAGCGATTTTTGGACTAGATTACTGCGAATATTTCGACAAAAGCGTAAAATCAAAATATTTTCAATAATTTAGACGAAGGACGACATTCGCTTACAAAAAAGCGATACATCTCCAGAGGGAATTGCAGTCTTACAAAGAAACAATTAATTTTAGGGGCATTTTGGGGAATAATGATAATTATCAGTAATATAATAATTATTATATTGATAGGAAGAACACACATTTCTTTACTGCTAGTCATTTGGACAACAAAAGTACTCGAAACATCGGAAGTTAGGAATCTGTGAGAGATTTTCAGAAGTTCAGATTAGAAAGACCGTTTTAACAATTTGAAGAAGAAAAATATGGATATTTCAAAACTTGGCGCGTTCCCATTTGTTTTGAAATTTTTATTGTTTCAAAAGGGACCAAA
Source organism: Gyrodactylus bullatarudis (assembly GCA_012064415.1). Lineage (NCBI taxonomy): Eukaryota > Metazoa > Platyhelminthes > Monogenea > Gyrodactylidea > Gyrodactylidae > Gyrodactylus > Gyrodactylus bullatarudis. The sequence goes on along the minus strand of SSNU01000023.1, from coordinate 75,833 downwards.
TGAAGCTTTCATTAGTCCTTGCCATCCATCATATTCGATTTCTTGCTGGAAATTTTAAATTTTTTCCAATAGATTTCCAACTTCATATTGCAATTAGAAAAATAAATTTTATCATCAAGAACTCGGGAATGATGAAGATTCCTTGTAAAGATTGATAATAAATAGAAATGATATAAACGATTATTCATAATCATTTTTAGTAATTTTTACATTGTCATGGACAGAGCTGTTCCGACTATATAACTTTTAAAGAAATCCGATGATGGAATTTTTTAGATTAGATTAGACTAGATTTCTTATTGCTTAGAGTAAAGGTAACATTTCTATCAACATGAATTAAAAACAAGAGAGAGAATGAGGTGGTATTTTTATAAAAAAATTACCTATTTTGTTAGAATTAATTATGACTACTGTAAACTGATTAAGAGTATTAAGAATTAACACGATTAAAAGTACATCTTTCCATCGAGAGTGGAAGGGTCGAAATTCATCAAACCTTAAAATCGTAAATTGAATTCAATGAATCTCCAAACGTAAGAGTTCTAGAATTACAAACAAACGAATTTCTCATCATTCGGTTAATCTATAGAACATTCGCCCCCTCTTGTTTTGCAGTGACAAAAAGACCAACACGATTCAAAGTGAACTTGGAGAAAAATAAGAGGGGGCAACTGTTCTCTAATTTAACCCATCATTCTTCATTTGTTTAAAAATTCGAAATTGTTCACAAATTCAAAAAAAATTCTCAAAGATACAATGGATACCCACAACAATTCACAGCAAGATGAAAAAAATTACAACATCTAGATCCTAGATATGAATGGGAGTGTGTCTAACTGAAAATCTATCAGTTTATCAAAATTTATTCAAAAATTTTCCTATCCTAACTAATCTAACACTTACTATTGAATAGTTTTAAAACAAAAATATTCCTTTTTGAATAAGCACAAAGTAGAAATTACATTGTTTTTAGACAATTAACCTACTAGCAAAGTGTGGTCACTGGTTATTACTATATTCTTGTGAATCTAACTTGATGGAGATTGTCTTCTCACACTTAGATGTTAGAGTTCGGATAAGCAAGTGTCAATTCCATAAGAGAGTCAAGGATATAGTAATAACCAGTGACCACACTTTGCTAGTAGGTTTAATGACAAAAATATTCCTATTTTTGCATTTTAATCATTTCCAATGAATAAAGCTTACAGCTCAGTTCGGACCCTTGGAATTCAAAGAAAATATTTTAATAAAAAAATGATTCATCAAATATTCCAGAATTATTTTGCTGATTGCATAGCTGATATTTTTCAATTTTAAAAACGAAATAATTTTAAAAAAATAATAATTTCCAGAAAGGATTAGTTATAGTTGAAAGTAGCTAAGACAACACACACAAGGATTATAAGACTAGCAAAAATAATAAATCCCCTATCATTCAGAACTCTAGGGACAAGAGAGCTGCTGGATTGACAAAGTTGTTTGGATAAATAGGTTGAGATGCTACGACAATCAATCAGTTAGTATGATATCCGTAAGGAGAATGAACTGGGTTTGGTTATGAGTGATTTGAATGTCTATTTTCTAGAGCTATCTGATTGCAAGTTGGTAAATAAAGGTTTTTCTTTTTTAATTCAGATATGTTCATCAAAAAAGATTTATTGTTTTTTAACATCATGATTAGAAGAGGAAATCAGATAGGCTAACTGGCATTTTTAGACTCATCGTCAAGTCGAATTTTGATGTCTTGATCATTTTTACTGCGTAAAAATTGATGAATTTATCTTGAAACTTTATTTTTGTAAGAATTTTTTATCTTCTGATAGACCTAATCTTGATTTTCAGCTACATTATACTGAGGAGTCTCAATAAGGTCAAAACGCCTACCATATCTGGTTGTTTTTTTTCCTTGAAAATTGGATACACGCTGAGTCAAGATTTGTGACTTCTTCGCATCGAATCCCTTGGTACCAAAACCCTAATAAAAATTAAATCAAGTTTCAAAAATACTTGTAAAAACGAAAAAAGACCTCATAATCTAGATCTTCGAATTCCAGATGAAGAAATCATATATTTCTTCATATCAACTAGCTTTAGAAACTGTTTTGAAATTTGAGTAATTCAGTACTAATCAATAATAAACTGACATTTTACTCTGCATTGCGTCTTGAATAAGAAAAACTTTGTGAAGAGAATATCGCCTCGAGGTATTTTTTTATCTTAAAAATTAATAAAGGAGAAAATATTTCTTTCTAATTTTCTTGTCCAATATTATAATATGAGAAACAAAACAAAGGAATTATTGCTAGACACTCCAAAGTTTTAAATTTAAAGCAATTTAACATTTCGTGATATGTAAAGCTAATTGATATGAAGTTGGGAATCTATGATTTTTACAGAAATCTCGATATCTTGATCAAGAATTCGAATTTGTTAAAGATTTTCTGGGATCCTACTCATGTTGCCCACTTTTACCATTTGAAGAAAAAAA
>SSNU01000023.1:53491-63849 GCA_012064415.1 Gyrodactylus bullatarudis | reverse complement strand
AGAGTAAAATCATCCGATACAATAGTAGAGGGGAGGGTATTGGGCTTTGTAAACGGTATTAGAAAAAAACTTTTCGAAAAATTAATTGTTAGGGAATAGCAATTGAGTTCTGAGATTAAGTGATTAATAGTATCAATTATAAAATCAACATCAATTGAACTATCAGGAAAAGAAAAACAAATTTTGAGATCGTCTGCAAATTTAAAAAATTTAATATTAGGGGATTTAAACTGTATTTTGGAAAATACAAGATTGAATAGTAATGGACCCATTCTGCTTCCTTGTGGGACACCAGACGTTATGTTAATAAAAGTGGAGGATTTATTTTCAATCGAGTTCGGCATGAAAGAAATAGATATATGACATTCAATAAGTTTTGGTCATGAATAAATTCGATCAGAACATTCATAATTGAAGAGAAGGAAAGGGAGTCAAAGGCTTTTTTTAAATCAATATAAATGACAAGATTTTGAATATTTTCAGTTTGACATTTCTGGATATGAGAAAAAAATGAAAGAAAGTTCGTTTCAGTAGATTTAGCAGAAACAAAGCCATGTTGGCTAGGGTCAATTATACTAATATCAATATATTTTTTGAGCATAAATAGTATTATAGAGTCAAGAATAACGGTAAGTTTGGGTAGGATAGAGATGGGTAGCATGGGATTCTTAGTTTTTGGAATAGGAGTTATTTTAATCCGAAAAAGAAGGGATGGGATATTATGTTTAATAAAAATATCGTAAAAATAAAATGAGTATAAAGATACAAGAAAAATAGGTGCACAGTGCAATATTGCATTAATCGAAATACCATAGATATCTTTATCGTCTTTTTTGTTAATGTTGTTAACTATTACAAGGAACGTCTGGTAATCAATAAAGGGATAGAAAAGAATAATTAATATAATAGTTATTAGTCCTAACAGACAATAAATGGGAATAAGAATTACATTTTGAGTCAATTCACAGTTTATTAGCAAAAGGTCAGTTATTCGAAAAATCGCCGGGTCAATAATTTTCCAATGTATAATTCTAATCGTCATTTTATGCTATCGAATTTCATTGAAGATTAGTGGTAAAAATATGGTTTTACTCAAAAATTCAATGAAAAATATTATTTATTCTTCAAAAGTTCTTTTTATCAGATTTCAACAGTCTACTTGCATGTTTGTGTATTCAAATTGGCAGAATGCATAAATTTGCAAATTAAATGTAAAAAGGTAGACATTTCGGTATCATTCTTTTATAAACTACTGTTATCAATTTATTATCATTTTGATTATATAACCCTTGAATGGTTGACGAAATAATCCTATTAATTCAGACAAATCAATACAGTTAAACCTGTGACTTATGAACCAAAAATTACCCTCTTCCCTCTTCCACTTTTTAATTTAGTTTTCGAAATAATAAATACTTATGAGTAGGGTCTCTGTATAATCCTTAAATTTTCTGAGCAAAAATAATAACTTTCATTCTATCAACATTCATTTGAAAGAGCTTTTTCTGCTGAAGAATTCTCTATGATTGGTTGATCGTACATAGATTCAGATCAAAAGATATCCAAACTTATTATTTCACTGAAATTTATTTTTATCGATAAATAGCTTTTTGGTGACGGAGTAGGGAATCTTTTTTCGCCTCCAAAACAAACAAATAACAAGCCTAGTGACCATCTGGATGTACTTACTCATCACACTACTCTTTCAAACATTCCACTTCTCCCCACCCTTTTCGGAAATCTTATTCTAAAAACCTTTACACATTTTTTATCTTCAATCCCCTAAGTGGAGTCTAACTTAGACTGTCTAGATCAAGACTATCATTTCTCAACTGGGTTATTGACCATATTTAAAAAATTATCATTGATCAGTTTTGTTAGAGTAGTGACTGATCTAACAAACATCATTGCCTTAATCATAATTTTTGATGAGGAAAATCCAGTTCAAGATAAAAGGAGCAAATGTTTAGTGGGAAAAATTCACGATATAAAAATGACAATAGGACTTTTTTCAACGAGGCTCGCCCATTCGAAAGCCATCCAGGAAAACTAAACACTGCTTGAATTTAGAAGAGAGAAATATACAACAATGACTCAAAGCTCACTAGAATGATCAAGAAAATCTCACAGGTGAGAAAAAGACACTCCCTACCCCCCCCCCCTTATCAAGTAACTACCTTGGAGAGTCAAGATGTGTAAATTTTTTAAGAATAAGATTTCCCGAGAGGGTGTGGAATTATAATCAATGTATAATAAATTATAATTTATCTGTATGAAAAAAAGACCAAGGACCTTTAAAACATCGATGACCTGAAAACGAATTCATTCCTCCGAGCCCCCGATAATAAAAAGACCAGCACGATTCCATGAATTAAAGAAATAATGAATTTTACAGAAATCTCTTTTTTCTCTTCAAGATCTAGAAATTTTATGAAGATTTTTTAGAAACCGGTTTAAAAGGCACACTTTCACCGATTTTCGAATAAAAAATACTAAAAACATTTTTGGAAAGAATTAAGAAACCATTTTGATGAAAAAATGAAACTTCTGTGAAAATCAAAAATTCTTTATTCTCTAATTTAACCCTAATTTGTGCGCCATCATTACTTGTTTTAGAGGTAGAAATCTGGGAGAAAATATTTTCCCATGATATATCTTTATAAAGTTAAATTTTCTACACTTTTAGATAATGTTTTAGTCTATCCTTGATTAAATTAATACGAAACGAAAGAATTATTTTATGTATGATTCCTAGATAAAATAATCCCATCATTTTCCCATAATCTATGAATTCATAAATGACCCCTGAATTTAAGAGCTTAAAAATAATTTAATCCTTCTAATCAATAACTCAAATTTTCTGATTGGGTCATTTTAGCAAGTCAATGCTATCTTTAGCCAATTCGATTTGAAGTTAGGAATCTATGATCTTTTACTAGAACCTCAATTTTGTGTTCAAGAACCTGAATAAAATCAAGATACGGTATTTTATTGATGGGTCTCATAACTTAAGATCCACAATATACACAATATGTAAATTACTAAATGATAAGTTATTCAATTTTGCTAGGTTTCAGATTCTAATAAAGCCTTTAGCAACAAATCAAACTTTCAATGAACGTCAATGAAGAGCAGCAGAAAAAATCTACTTTATCGATAAAGATGAGATTATATTTAAGACTGGTAGAATTTCCTTTTGGAATAAAAACATGATTATAATTATCTTGGTACACTGTACAATGAACAATTATAATTATATCATGAAAAAAATGATCACACTATGCAATAATAAAAATTCAAATTGAAGAAGAGATCATAAATCGTAGATACACGACAGGCATTTTATTGTATATTGTATAATGTAGTGAGGCCAATGGCGAGAATATCAGACAAGGAAGGATGAATGCGCCTACTGTTTGAGAAGTAAGTAAGTGGTACTTAATTTAATTCAATCTGGAAAAATGAATTGAAATAAGATGTTTTCATTGATTTACTCTCTCAAGAAGAGAAAAATCTTGTTTTTTCGTATAAATTTCAAGATTCTCAATTAGAGAATGGCTGAGTAAAATCCAAAAGAATTTATAGACTGTAACAATTGGAAATGCTTTAGCTTGGAGAATTTTAAAGAACTACCTACCTCTAAATACTTCTGGTTAGAGCACCGATTAACCAAAAATTTTGGAAAAATCGAACGATGGTATAACCAGATAAAGCGAATATAAGTACAAATTTCAAAAATATTTTGATGACCCATCATGATATTCCATCTACAGCCTACCGATGGGTCGAGAAAGCTTTTAATGATGTCAAGATATCTGTAGTAAAAAATTGTTTTAAGCATTCTAAAATTTAGAGAAGTGAATAAATCCATCTTATTCCAATTGCGATAGTTCTTGTTATTTATCAAACATTCGTCATACAAAAGTTGAGTTTGAGGGAGTAAATCAAATCACTATTTCAAATAAAAGCATGTTTTAACAAAAAGATTTATCCAAATGTTTGGGGGGACTTACGGGGTCCTGTGACTGCATCCCAAAACAATACGAACATTAGTCATGAATGACTCATTTCACAAGTGATGTGTATAATACCCCCACCCCATATGTGAGAAAAATAGTCAGGAAGAATTTTTAATTCTGATTTTTAAGATTTCAAGAAAAATTTGAAAGATACTTTCTGCAAATTCTATTGAAATAGTCCTACTAAACATGGTATAGAAATGATCAGCAGAAAAATCTTTTTCGAAAGGTATTAATTTGGTTGAAAATTAATTTTTAGCCTATTTTTGGGTAAATATGTCTGCTTACAAGTAGTCACGATTTACAAAAGAGATTTTTGAGAAGTAGAATTTAGGGGGATAACTTTTACACAGTTATTAAAGAGGGGATAACTGTAACACAAAAATAATTACTTCGTATTCTATAGAAAAAAAAGTTAGAGAATTTTTTTTTAGAAAATACACTTAATAGATCTAACTTTTTTTCCAATTGCATTCAAGCTTATCTTAATCCTGATAATGTTTCTGCATCAGATTAAACTTCCCAAGATTAAGAGCAGCTCTCTACAGCTGGTAAATAAATCAATGATCATTGATCAACCATTCATGTCTCAAATTATTACTTTTTCATCATACAATTGAAAAATTTGTAATTTTACCAAAATACAGATGAGAACCGTATTTGTGGAGTGTAAAACTACACTTCTATTCATTTGTGTACATTGGTGTTTTTCAATAAATAAATAACTTGTCATTGTACTTTGAAGTATGTCTATTAGGGTCCTGGTATAAAATTTTGTCTAAAAATTTCAAAATGTTGAGATTTTCAGATCAATCGATAGAGAATTAAATTCTGATCAGATGGTGTCTTATATTGGGGAGGGGGGTTGATTTTTATAAGCTTAAAATTAGATTGAAGTTGGCCCATTTAATTTTTCTACAAATAGGCTTTTATCTCAAGGAATTCTATAAGATTTAAGCGAATTATCTGATGAATCATGTTCAAGTCAAATAGATTACATGACTGAGGAAATTTCTTATTTTCAAGAAGATGAACAACTAAGAACCAAAAATAAATAATTGAATCTTCAGCTATTTGAAGACAAAGTAAAAAAAGATGATTTTTATCCAGAAGATCATGGCCATGTAATTTAGCAAAAGTTCTCACATCATCGAGCTTTAATAGATTGTAGGAAGACAACGAAAGCTTTTTGTTTCTGAATATTTAAAAAGAAAGATACGGTCTATTTCTTACAATGAGATTTGTTTTGATCGTTTTTGAATTATTCATCAAGGGGACGTTAACATAATATTAACTGTCTGTGAGAAACATGAAGTTCATTTATCCTTGATAAAAGGTAGACATTTTTATGAAGATTTTCATAGTAATGATCCATTACTAATGAATAGTATTTTATATATGAAAGTATTATTTAGTATAGTTTAGTAAAATTGCTAGGATTCCCATAGCGATTAAAAAGCAACAAGTCATAACTTTTGTCTTTACGTTTAAAGAGTTAATTCTTTCGAATTTATCATCCATAGATGCTCTTATAAATTAGGATTATGTTGGAAAAATTCTTATCAAAAAATATATCATGGGACTTGAAGGGTTAATTCCGCTTTGAAAGTCCACTTATCATCTAAAAACTATTAGATGTTAAAATTGGCATTTTCTGGCTCTAAAACTTCTTCCAAACAATGAGAGATATCGGACAAGTGATTGCATGCTTAAGATCTACAGTAGAGCACCGCTTTTGTTCTTAAGATATTTATTCACACGCGATATTATATTCGGGCTACAATGATGAGCTTGAATATGTATTTCAAAATAGCTAAAACTTTGTGGGAATATATCTACATCAGGACACATAATTATATTTTGATATATATTCTAATTGAATAGTTATCTAGCTCAGTGTGCGTCCTGCCCATCATCAATTAGAATCAATTTTTGCAGGTACAGAGTTCGAATCTTATGCACGGTAGAATTTGAAATTATTTTCTAGATTAATCATCTTAGAGTTTACAGCAAAATTTTTAGCCTTATTCAATTTGCTAGTGTATTCTGATTACCAAAGACCGTGTGTATCTCGATAATTTTTTCTATAAGGCCTGAGAACTATACTATTTACTGAACATATTTAATTAGCTTAATTAATTTTCTTTCTAATGATAGGTGAAATAATATTTAAAGTATCTCTCAGTTCAAATTATCGCTCGAGAAAATGTTGCATTACACTGGTGCAGAAATAGGACATGGAGGGTCGATAATAAGATGAATTTGATAAGAATATTGAAGATTTTCAACGTTGAATTTTATTTGATTGAAGAGATCCTTTCTTAAATTATGTTACTAAAGTTTCATCAATCAAAAAAATTTCATTCAGGAAATAAATTACTTTCTTGATTCACGGGATCATATTGAGAAAATTATTTTTCATTTGAGAAATCTCTTTTCCTGTTTTAAATGATTTTGATGAAATCAAATCTTGTAGAATCTTCAAGAAAAAGCGTTTGAGAATAGCTTCAAATTCAAAGATTTTTTCTAATTTCGTCTGACTGATAAGAATTTGTTCAAAATTTTAATTTTTCAGAATTCATAAAATACTTTGTCTGTAATTCTTGGGGAAAGCCTTTTTCGAAAATTTAAAAAACGTCAAGATAAATTTCAATAGTATAATTATTAGGTTGTGCGATAAGTAATGGGACTGATTACAAAAACTGATTTTATTGAAAAAAATCCCGAGAAAGATCAATTGGATATCAGTGAAAATAGTTTCCTGATGAATAAAGATATGTCTACTAAAGAATTTTTAGTTTTCTAATCCCATAAGCTAAGAATTCATCAAATTTAGAGTTGAGAAAGGGGATTAAATCCATTTTCTACCACATCTTTTGATTTGGAATTTTTGATCTTAAGAAAAGGTTCTAGAGATTGGAATTGGGGATGATCAGACGGCGCAAGATAAAGACTATTAGGGAAATGACCTATGAGTGAAAATTTAGTCTCTTTTCCGAAATGGGTATTCGTGTTGTCCTGAAGAGAAATTGAGTCTACAGAATCTCGGATATTTTTATCCAAGACGAAACGAAACCTGAATAATCTAGAACCCTTAATTGAATCTTTAAAAAAGTATTTAAGCATTTGAAAGTTCTCTGATGGCCCAGTTCACAAGCAATACGCCTATCTGGCAATCTGCCAAAAACCTTTCTAATCAAAATACTCAAAAATATTGATGCTTTTCAATTCTAGAAATATCTAATAAGTTCAAAAGAATAGAGTGATTAATTATCTTTCTAATGGTACCAAACTTGTTCGAATTCATATTAGTTTTGGAGGATAAAATTTTTGTTCAACTTAAAGTCCCATTGTTCCAAATATCTGCGATAGATTATTATGAGAAATAGAGATTTTTATTAGAAAATCTTTGATGAAACTCTCTGATTGGTTTAACTGAGTTGGGAAGACAAATATTATCTTTGATGAAAGGAAATCCTTTTTTTAGCAGTACTCTCTAGTATCCTAGTATCAAGCTAACATTTCCCAAGGGAAATTTGAAAACTTTCTTCCTTACTGTTTCTCCCAATACAGTAGATCTGAGACTATCTTTATACTTGTATTTGTTTAGAATTCTATAATCATAAGAGTCTTATATTAACTTGACGAGTGTGTTTTTTTGTAGGCAAATACAGTGTATTATCGAAATTGGGGTTGATTAATGCATAAACTAACTAGTTGACATAAAGATGAGAATTTATTTTTCTTCGGAAAGTCAGAAAAAAATTCATTTTTCGAATTTCATAACGAAATAAGCCAATAAGTTGTAGAAATTAAAAAAAATTGTATCTGACCAAAATTGGGCAGTTTTTCTAAAATGCACTAATTTTCCACTTTTTCAACTTTCGAACTTGAAATTCTTATCGATTTCAAAGATTTGAAGCAGTTAAATGCAAATATTCGAGATCAAGAGACGAAGAGTTCGAGTTGGGCCGTGGAGCAAGAAAGGAATGTACAGTTTTCAAGAAAAAGTTGAACTTCTAAATTTTGGATCATTCTCCTTCGTGATAATCAATAATTACAAATTTTTCAATTTCCCACAATAATACTGATCTCGAATATTTGCATTTAACTGCTTCAAATCTTTGAAATCGATAAAAAATTTTGGTTCGGAAGTTGAAAAAGTGGAATTCGAGGATCATCAATAGTGTCACTTTAAAAATCATGAATTCTAAAAAGCCAATGAATATAATGATTTACAAATTTCCAAAAAATGGTAAAAGTTCAAAAAAGAATCAAATTTACAGTAAAAATATTTTTATTGAAACACGAATATATACCCTCTAATTAAGTATTATTTATCTCGACCAATCAGAATGCAGCAAGTGATTTCTATACATTTAGATAGGAAAAAGTGAGGTTTTGTGAAAATGTGAAAATTCACTGTTTTCAAGGGTAAAATGAGTACCAAATTCATCTTCAGCACATTTAGAGAGGAAAAGATAACGAGTTGGTGAGTATATACGAGAAAATGTATTTGATAAAATTATGTCAATTACAAAAAGTGAGATAGTTCTTGAAGGAAGAAAGCTCAGGAGAAACTCTTTGAAAATTAGATTCGACATATATAGATATACGATTTGAGCATAAAACCAAGAGCGAATCCCATAAGAATCAACAGAAATACTCACTGAAACTCCGTCATTGAAACTTGATCAAACGTTGAGCTGCATAGTTATAAAGTCGACAATTAAAGACATCAGTGCTTATTCCTGAAAATCGTCCTTCTTTTGAGACTAAATTAATCCTCATTTGTTGGCTCAAAGGGGGTAATTGATAAATTGGTTGGACTTATTTTTTTTCATAATATCGACAAATAATATGTAACAGCCATTGTTACGTTCCCTAAAAAAATATTTATTTATAACATTACCCAATAGTATTAAGACATAAATATCAATATATTTGTACACGATCATCAATAACCAATAAGAGAATGGAATGCTCATTGACCAATAGAAATAAGGGGTATTAGCAAAATCAAGTGGATAGATTCTCACTCTCAAGAGGGGTATATTCGGGGTATTTTCACTTTTAAGACTAGTTAAGCAAATAACAGAATAAGGGCAGAATTTATAAACCAATAAAACTTTGATTTGTCATGTCAATAATAATATATACTTTAGTACATACCATAGGATCATAAATTATTCATGATTAGTCATCATTGATTACTATCATTAAGATTTAAACTTCCAAGACTTTTATTTATCATTATGTCAAGAATTGAATTAAACAGAAACTTCGAGAGCAGAGAGGAAATAAAGGAATTCCTTGATGATTTATCAGTAGAATTTAAGAGGTCCTACAAAACGAGCTCATCAAACTCATTTTATTACAAAGTTAAATGTGTTAATCTTGAATGTCCTTTTTCTGTTTGCTTCAACAAAAGATCTGATGGATGCTTTTATTCAGCCAGTTTTCAGAACCATAGTTGTAATGAAGTAAGAAAATTCATGCATTTATATTAGAAAGCTTTGTCACAAAAAAATTCGTACAATTGTAGAAAATTGCCAGAATTTCACACCCCATGATGTACTAATCTGATGAAGTCTCAAAATGGTTTTGATGTTCAATATTCTTCAGCCTATCGAAGTATCAAAGATACAAAGACCTCAAGAAGATCTTCAGCTCTGAACTCCCTATTAAAATTAAGAAGTTTCTTCCAATGGAATATGGAAAATAATAATAGTGGTGAGCTCCGAATGCCATTTCTCTGCCTAAATATTTCTGCTCAAGTATTTTCATCAAGTCCTCCAATCATTGCCCTTGATGGATGTTATCTGAAGAATTGATCAAATTACACTCTTCTCACTGCAACTGGACTTAACGGAAACAATGAAATATATCCTATCGAAATTGGTGTAGTATTTTCGGAATGTGAAGAATCATGGATGTATTTTCTTGAAAACCTTGATACCTGTCTATCTTTGAGAAGCGTTCAGGAGCTAGTCATCCTTTCAGACAGAAAATAAGGATTGAAAAATAGTGTAGAGAAGATCCTGACAAAATCACCACTCATTTTTTCTATGCCACATAGGCAAAAACATCAAAAATAAATTCAAAAAGAATTTCAATCCAGAACTCTTTAAAGCAGCAAAACAGCCTTCTTTACAAAAAAACTTGTTACCCTTTGAACTTGTTACTCGGTAACAAGATTAACTGAAATCTTTGATAGTCTTAAGACTAACGGCATAGCTTGATAAACTTATTACCAGGTTTTAAGATTAACTAGCTATAAAATATAGTTTGTTGATCTTGATACTTGGTAATAAGTTTGGCTGACTGAATTAAATTTTT
>SSNU01000023.1:32694-45881 GCA_012064415.1 Gyrodactylus bullatarudis | reverse complement strand
ACTTATCTAGAATAGTATCCTAGGTAAGATAAGATGTGAAACCGAGACGAAAGAGGAAACAAAGAAATGGGAAAAAGTGGAAAATAAAGGGAAAAAAAGGGGAAAAAAAGTAGAAACTAGATTGAAATCGCAAAAAATTCGCAAAATTATCTTGGAAACTAAAAGGTGTAGAGAATTAATTTTTTAATATTCTTTTTTAAAAAACACAGTTGATAATAATATCAAAAATCGAAAAAATCGCAAATTTTCCGCCCTAGTTATTATTAAAGAGAACCATAAAGTGAGATTTTTAAAAGTTGATTTCAAGATTAATAGCATTGAGATCATTGCAAAGGGAATTTATAAATGGAAAATTAATAAAACTATCAAAAGTGAAACAGATCTTTAAATCGTCAGCAAATTTAAAGAATCTAACAGAGGGATCAGTATTTTTGATCAGGGAGAAAACAAGGTTAAATAAAAATGGACCGATCTTACTACCTTGAGGAACACCTGATCCAATAGGTCGTGGAGTAGATGAGTCATCATGGCTACTCACAAATTGATATCTTTTTGAAAGAAATAAGTAGATAACATGGAGCAGGTTTTTGTCATTGACAAGGGGAAAGAGGGTATCCATAATGGTGGTGAATGTTAATGAGTCAAAAGCCTTGGATAGGTCAAGATAAACAACAAGGATCTCCTTTTTTTGACGATACATTTTTGAACAAAGCTAATAAAAGAGAATAGATTTGTTTCTGTTGATAGTTCGTCACAAAAACCGTGTTGATCAGGGTCAATTGAAGAAAAATCAATGATATTTTTCAACATAAAAAGTAAAATAGAGTCAAGAATAGTAGTAAGTTTGGGTAGCAGGGAAATAGGACGGTAATCACTAGGAGATTTTGGACATGGAGTTTTAGGAATAGGGCATATTTTAATCAGGCAAGGATGAGTTCAACAAAGTTTTCAAAATAGTTAACCTGCAAGAAATTTCGTGCTCGTGTAATTTCATCAAGTGTAATGGATTTCCTTGCAGTCATCTGATAGCGTGTATTTTCTATACAAAACAAAAAATTGAAGATAATTTAACAATTCTCCGGGATTTCAATTTTCCCTGCGAGGAATCAAATCCCTTCCCTCTTTCGATGATCTTATTTTAAATTATAAGCTTGAGCAAATCGTGGTCAATCCAACAAGGAACAACAATATTCTTGACCTTGTCTTTTCAAATGTCTTTCACGAATCATCCACTCATTTTGTTCCTTACTCTGACCATAATGTAATTTTCTTTAATTTTTCTCTTTCTAACCATGCTCGTTATTATAGAAAGGAAAAAAACTGTTGACTATAAAAATGTAAAGATCTTATTCAGACTTTTTCTTCTATTATGTTATCTAATAATTCATTCAACTTCTTACTTCTTAAAGGTTCCCTTGAGGCCATGGGGCTCTATATCAATAGAGATAAATGCAAAATTATGCTCCCATCTGGTCTCCCTGCAACCCTCATGGAATCTCTTCTACTTCCTGGAGAAATTGTCTCCTTAACTTTGGATCTGGGTTTCAGTATGTCATCTAATTTAAAAATAGATCCTCTTTTTAACATTCCTAGAATTAATACTATAATATATTCTATAAGAAAATTCTTTAAATCCAGTGAAGTAAGACTAAAAGCTTACAAGTCATTGGTATTTCCTCTTTTTGACTTCATTTTCCCTCTACTGCCTAACTTGAATAATGCTCAATCTTTAACAATTGAGCGGGTACAATATAGATTTTTACATTCTCTTTATCCTCATCTGGACTCGTACAATGCACTCATCTTGATCTCAGGGATTAACCCTCTCTGGTTTCATAGATATGCATTTATAGTTAAAAAAATTCTGAGTCCTATTCCGTTTCTGAGAATAACTATAATCTCAGGAATTTTAAATATGATGCTAATTACTTATTATCTAATTTCAACGCTATTAATTTAAAATATAAATTGTCTGATTGTAATGACCTGACCAATCTTAAATCTGTCATGTCACACATTAGATCTAAATTAGTCTTCTACTTCTAATTCTTTACTTAATTCATACCTTCATTAACATGATTTTCGTTTTAATTAAAGACACTAGTTTTTCACATTTAATAACTTGAATTTTTTTTTGTTAGACATAAATCTTATATTGAAAATAAATAAAAAGTATAGATACAACTTATTAGGAGAATCTGAATGCATAATAGTAGATAAATACAAATACAAAATAATTACAATAATACAAAATGATTAGTTATCATTCATTACTTTATCATTCGCCAAATTGATGAAATCGATTGAACATTATTTTTATTTATACAGTCAGATTAAAAATGGAATTTTATCGATTTTCATTTGAAAATGAAAATCCTGATCATATAAACTTTGAACTCTTCTAGTTTTCACCGATTATGATATTGATGCATAAAATTTGGGCAAATGAAACTACTTTTCATTCTGCATCGGATGGAGTTATTTTTATTGATGTAAAACGAAAGAAATATATTTCGCTTATTAATGGAGCTAGATTAATGGAAAAAGGTTTAGAGGCAAGAGCATAGTGATATTAGCCAAAATACAAATTTTTATTATTTTATCGTGAAGTTCAAGCCTTATTTGGCGCTTCAGAACACATGAGGTTCTAAAAATATTTTTTGAAAATTAATGGTCGTACTCATGAGTAACCAGGTAGAAATATTTCGATCGATTATTTTTCGGATAATACATTTTCTAGGAAGTTTAGTGTACATTTTTTTAAACGAAAACCTCTACAAAGATTACTATATTTATTTTGTAATTATCAGTTTTATATAAGTGATTTGTCTAAAAAATATTCTTCAAGATGGAAACTTTGATTTCAACATATTCTACAAATTTTGTGTTTTTTGATATAGAAAACCTCGAGGATGATAAGTTAGAACCCTTTGCTAATATTAGAAAAAGAGGTCGCCTGAAAAATAAAAGAATTCGGACTGAAGCTGAGAAAATAATAAAATGTGCTGAATAAATATAATTAGTTCAATAATTTATAGAAAATCTATCTGAATTATTAATCTTGATTTACATTAGAGTCTTAGAAGGAATAGTAATCATTAAAAATTCATGATCCTTTAGTATGAAAACTTAAAAGTGAAAACATCCCGAATATATCCCCTTGAAAGTGCTAAAGTATATGCGTAATACGCATTGCGTATATACTCTTGTTAGTGAAAACCTCTCTGCCCTTATTCTGTTATTTGCTTAACTAGTCTTAAAAGTGAAAATACCCCGAATATACCCCTCTTGAAAGTGAGAATCTATCCACTTGATTTTAAAAATATCTCTACCCCTAGTCTTGATTTTGCTAATATCCCTAGAAATAAAGGAGGTTAATTTGTATCATCACGTGGGTATACCACTCATATTTCATTGTGTACAGCTCGTGGTAAGTTCTCTAAAACCATAATGCTCTCTATCTTTTCTCATGTACCTTTCATTAGCCTTATCTTTTACTTGTACAAATCATTTAATTGAATACATGTCTTTTCCAACCACAACGTGTTCCTCCATGCCCAGCACTACAAATATAAATTCAAACAAATAGGAAAGATTCTTTGAGCTTTGTTTTTTTTGTTTGTTAGAAATAAATCTGTATTGAAAAAGTAAAAAGAAATTAAAGATAAAATTTGTACAAAAGCGTAGAAGCTTAAAATAATAATGATATGAGTAATACATCTTGGTTCGGTTAAAAAATAAAGAATAAAAAGAATAGATAGATTCAATCTTTGTTTTTGTTCGTTTTTGATAATAAAATCAGTTAGAATAACAAGTGCAAATTTGTTTAAATTGGATGTAGAAAATTTTTGGAATTAACCTTTTTATAAAATTATCAAAATATATGTGTCTAACTAATTCAATACAACTTTTCACAAGACAGTACTAAACTAAATCATTTGACTCAAATCTTATGTTCAATAGTATTCAATCAATGCATCTTATTAATATGCTAATACTCAATCTTAAGGCCTCAAACTTGGGGCTTTTATTCTTAATCAAGAATTTATATCCAAGTACATTATTATTTTTTGTTTAGTTTAAAAATTTTAATCTTAGTTATGCTTGAAAGTGGAATGCGTTTTATATGTTTTGCATTAGAATTAAAGAATTAATTAGCTTTGTAAATAACATGCAGTAATTTATCAGTAAAATTTGAAAAAATTCTAATTATTAACAAATAATTCGTGCTAGAAAATTTTCAAATTCATAATGAAAGAAAATAAATGAGAAAAGCTGTCATAGTACATTTAGAAATTAACAAAAGCAGATTTAATTTTTACTGTAAATTCCAGACCTCATCATGAAACAATACATAATTTCTTATTATTGTTAAAAAGAAAAAAAAGATTTTTTTAGCCCAAGGAAATATTCATTTCATTGATGTGTATTCTCTTCAACACATGAAAAATAAGATTTTAAATACATTAGGTGTATAATTATAATTATAAGATTATGTTGGGGAGTTCTTTTGAAAATTAAAATCTAAATATTTTACACTAAAGATGATAATGGAAAAATTTGAGAACTTTTCTAAAACTATTTACTCATTCACTTTATTCAAAAGCTAAGAGTGGATCTGATAATCAGGAATTGGGAAAATATCCATTATGCTTGAGAATTTTGTAAAAGTCATCGATTCCCGAGTGAATTAGTTTTAGATCCAAAAGTTTTAAAGATGAATGAAAATAATAATTTACAAATTATGAAAGAAATAGTAAAAGTTGACGAAAAATAGAATAAATGTAAGCTGAAAAAACACCAAAACTCTCCAATAAATAGCAACAGTGGAGAGAAAAGTGAAAAAGCTTACATAGGCCAAGGTAGTTGAAGGTTATAGGAATAATTCTTTTGAACACATAAGTCTGGTTTATATAAATTTATGAAGAATTTCTCCTTCACCCAAACGTCTGTACTGTCATCACTCGGGTTTTTGTATAAAATTGAAAAATTCGAAATTGAAGCCTCATGCCCTTCCTGTCTAAGATGCCTAGTTATCGCTGTATCTTTCTTAAGGTGATCGTTCCCTCTAGTTGACAACTTTCTGATTGTACGTCCTATATAAGAAGATCCGCAGTCACATTGAAATTTATAAATCAATAGAGTCTTCTCTTCAGGTCTCAGTAAATCTTTGTGAATCAAATTGAACAATCTCTGAGTTTTAAATACAATTTTCAATTGTATGTTGTTATAATGTTGATCGATGAGATTTGTCAACTTTCTCCTTAAATCGTTACTAAAACCATCTCCTTTGAAATTAAGTTTCATGAAAATTGTGGTCTTCTCAACTTCATCTGTGTTTTCAACGACATCTCTATCGACTGGTAAGTTGATAAATTTGTCCACAAATTTATTGGGATACCCATTTTCCATTAAACACAACTTCAAATTCTCTATTTCCTTTGGAATTTCTTCTGGACTCGCTATCCTTCTTATCCTCTTACTCAATCCAATTACTAGACCAACTTTATGTGAAATAGGACTAAAACTAGCAAAATGCAGATATTTGCCATTGTCCGTCTTTTTCTTGAAGATGTTTCTTTGAATTGAGCCGTCATCTCTTCTAGTTAGTTTAACGTCTAAGAAACTCAGAAAATCATTAGATTCTTTTTCCATAGTAAATTTAATATTAGAATGAAACGAATTCATCTTTAAGAAAAAGTCATCTGATGATACATTCGGTTTCATCAAAATAAAAGTGTCGTCCACATATCTGATGTACACATCAGTGAAAGAATTAATTGTTTCAGACATTTTATTGAGTTCTAACCAACCTAAAAAGATATCAGCTAAAAGAGGACTTAAAGGTGAACCCATAGCTATACCGTCCTTTTGGATAAACACTTTGTTTTGAAAAGATAGAGGAACATTTGTACAACAAATCCTGATAAGGTCTGTTATTTCCTTACTCTGCATTTCAAAACCGTTATGTTCATCGATAAAAGAACTGATGATAGTTAAAGTTTCTTCTATAGGCACATTAGGAAATAAAGAACTAATATCTAAAGAAATCATCTCTTTTGAACTTATGTTTAAATCCTTAACTTTTTCAACAAATGAAAATGTATCTCTTACAACATATTTAGAATAATGTTCATGGATTGGTTTCAATATACCAATCAACCATTTAGCTAAATTATGTTGTGGACATGACGACATATCCAATATCGGCCGAATCGGGAAAATTTCAGGAACATCTCCCTCAACTATTTTATGTGTCTTAGGATGTAAGTATAATCTACACATCCTGGTATGTTTTTTTGCTATAAAACCCCTAGTTCTATCGGAAATTATATCTCTATCAAATAACCCCTTAGCAATTCTATACATGGAACGTTCCATGGATTCCATTTCTTTATAATATGAAGATCTATCTCTCCCAGTATTCTCAAATTTACTTTCATCCGAAAGGAAATCTGACCCTGCCTTATAATAATCATCCTTATACATAATTACTATACCTTTTCCCTTGTCAGGTTTTGTTAAAAATATGCTTTCATTAGATTTTAGTTCTTTAAGTGCTTTAAAATGTTTATTAGTAAGTAAACTAGATTTTAATGGTTTACGATCAAAACTCCTATAAATACAGTTATGGATTAAATTATCGACTTTTATCGACAATTCAAGGATTGTCGACATTTATTACACGAAACCTTAAGTATAGTTGGTTGATATGAAGTTAGGATTTTTTTATCATTTGTACTAAAATGAGCTGTTTATTTTATGACTGAAATTAGCAAATTTCGACTTTTTATCGGCCTACTCATTACACAAGTGATCTGGATAATAACCTCCCATCCCATTTGTGAGAAAAATACTCAGGAAGAATTTTTTCCATTTTTAATTCTGATTTATAATTAAAAAAAAAAATTTGAAGGTTACTTTCTGCAAAGTATTTTACCATCATCTCACCAAATATCTGTTATACTTTTTTAATAAGATGAGCAAAATTATGAAAATTTTCGAATAATAACATTTTATTCTCAGGATTTTAACTTGCAAAAATTTTTTGAGATTGTTTTAAAAATTAATTTTTTATGAACATATTAATTGGTCAAAAATCTTTTTTTTATTTGGATATTTTCATAATTTTTTTCCTCAATACAGAATCATACAAAAGGTATATTTGACCAAGATTTGTCGGGATGAAGTAAAAATTCTTGAAGGTTAATTTTATCACATCAATAGGCGATTTCATTTGACGGTTTATGGCTTATCCAAATTCACTCATCCGAAGATTTTTTTCCATAGATTGAACAAAGTAAATATTTATTTTGGTAAGCAATTTTCAGGGGATCCAACTGATATGAATCCTCATCAACTTATTCTTGTAAATAAATTCCAGATTCTATGTGATAATTCACAGACAAACTTTTATATTTCTTTAAGCAATTTAAAATATTCTCATCCTATAATTTCAAGTAAGTCAAGGGAAGATAAAACTGGGTTTTTTCATCTGAAAAAACATGTTCTAATAATAGACGGTTGACAATTTCTCTTACTTTCAATTCTAAACAGAATGAAACACGTGGTTTTATCTACCGAGGTAGCGTGTATCTTGGAAATCATATCGTAATATATTGATCAATATAGATTGATTTTTCTCCGATAAGTTACAAACAAATTTATTGAACATTTCGGATTCCATTATAATGGATCAAAAACATTTTCCGATTGTTTCCAGATCCCATTCATAAATTATTATTGAATTAAAAATTCTCACATTATATTAGCTAATAAATTTTGGTAATTTATCGTCTTTACTGATCAGTGCAGTATTTGTTAACTGAAACTCTAGACACTAATGGTGATCGAAGGAGGTTTCTCTCTCAACCAGAATTGCAAGCCCCTTACACCTCGTTTGGATGAAATTCTGTCAGCAACCTCAAAATTACGAAGAAAGTCAGGAAAAAATTTATTTTTCGAATTTTATAACGAAATAAGTCAATAAGTTATCGAAACAAAAAATATTTCGAAAAACTTCAATTTTACCAAAATTAGGCCGTTTTTTCGAATTTCGAAAATGCACTAATTTTCCACTTTTTCAAATTTCGAACCTGAAATTTTTATCGATTTCAACATTAGACGAAGAATTCGAATTCGGCTGCAGAAATTCACAGAAGTTCGTCATTATTGTGGGAAATTGAAAAATTTGTAATTATTGATTATCACGAAGGGGAATGATCCAAAATTTAGAAGTTCAACTTTTTCTTGAAAACTGTACATTCCTTTCTTGCTCCACGGCCCAACTCGAACTCTTCGTCTCTTGATCTCGAATATTTGCATTTAACTGCTTCAAATCTTTGAAATCGATAAGAATTTCAGGTTCGAAAGTTGAAAAAGTGGAAAATTAGTGCATTTTAGAAAAACTGCCCAAGTTTTTCAGAAATTTTATTTTTATTTCTACAACTTTCTTTCTTGTGGAGAGATATTATTTTTAGTTCCCATTATTTCACTGCATTGTTTATAACAAAACCTCAGAGTGATTCCAAAATCTAATAAATTTTAAGCTAATGGATGAAACTTGTAAATAAAAGGGTATATGTGACATAATTGTGTTAGAAAACTACTAACAGGTTATCTGAATATCCTATAAAAATCTTTGCATTTAACCAAAAATATCGACTTATAATACAGGTGAGAAAAAGAAGGGTCTCTAAATAAACAATTGAATGAGAATTACATAGTCATTTGGGTGTGTAGATTTGACGTTGTAGATTAGTGTCACTACCCCTTTTTTGTAAGGATGTATTGTGTGGTGATACTTAATCCCAATGTGAATCATCATGTCATGGTTTTTGATTTGAAGATTTTAAAAAAGATTTTTAATTTGTGAAACTCAAGTTCATTTAGTTTTCATTGAGATTAAATAATGATATAATCATGGAAATTTGCAATAATTTATAGTTTTTGAAGCTCTATCTTATGAGACTAAAATTATTACTATTACGATAACCACAAACCTAACTTCTATTAGAAATGACATGTTGGAACTTTTAGCATCTCAAAACAAAAAATAATCAAGTTTTAGAGACGTTTATATAAAAATTAATTTCCTATTTATTAAATTAAGCATGTAATTGCCGATGGAGTTAGTTTCAAGTACAAAATTCAGAATTTAGGTATGCTTTAATTTCATTGGTTGTTGGTTTAACGCCCTCTCATTGGTTGAAAAAACTCCCCAGTTTGATATATAATCCAAGTACGATTGAATATTTGGCAGAATGGGAAAGAAAACGGGTACTTCACCTGTAATAATTCAGGTAATAATAGGCAAATCCTAAGAAGAAATATTTTTGAGAGAAATTCTCACCCATATGATTTTATTCATTAGAATGATTTTTTTATGGATCAAAGATTTTGTGCATTTGAGAATCTTTCAATTGAAAAAATTTTTTTCTCAAAGATGTATTACAAATCATAGATTTTGTTTTTTAAGAAATAAGAGAATAAAATTCTATTGTATCGATATATATTAGAATTTTCTAATCATCATATCTTTTAGATCTCCTGCTTTTTCTCAAACTTTCAAAAAATTTCATTCAGTACAAAAAACAGAAACATTTGTGCAGAAAAAGACATAAAAATAATCTTGAATCAAGATTCTTGATCTCAGATAAAATCTAAACAGTTGAAAATCTACTGAGCTCAAATTTTTGGCATTCATAACTGGATTAAAAAATGTTTTTTAACAAAAAAAATTCAAAAAAGAAATTTTATAGATAGATTTATAAAACTGCTAGCAAAAAGATTGATTTCGATCATAGCAATTAAAATATCGAAATAATTTTGAGGTGATTGTTTTAATAAATTCCAGAATATTTATAGAATTATATATATCATGGAAAAACAAAATGCAAATTTAGTCGTACAAGTTTAGAGTTTTAAAACGCTTCTAAATGAATTACGGCCGAACCATGAATATCAATAATAAATCAAGTTTTGAATTTTAAATCCAATTGTGAGCCAATTTTTCAGATCAAAAAAGAAAAGTATTTTGGTTTTTTGATTGAAAAATTTATTTAGTAGAAATTTGAGCAGAATAAAATTCAAGGTTCCATCCGAATCTACTAAACGTATTTTCTAAAATCCGGTCTATAATGCCAAAATATAGAATTTTGAATTGGCACCAACCTTGACCTGGATGTAAAAGTAGTGGTCTTAAGAAGGATCTGGTAGGAAACTTTATTTTTCTTGTATTAGAATGTCTCAAGGGGAAGCATAGACCGATTTTTACTTTTGCCATACAGAATTGAAACCCCCTTTATTCAAATTTCAAACCCTTGTTTGCCCTATTTGGGATTGAAAACTGAGTGGAGAAAACCTAATCTTACATTCAAACATTCCGTATATACTGTAATATCAAGTCGGACAGATAGTTTTGGCTCATCTCAAGTTCAAATTGTCAAGAATTCCAGGAATTATTTCCTTTAAACTCACCAGCTGCGAGGAACCAAAATAGACATAATAGTATACTTTAAATTATTTTAATCAGATTTCATTGCTCATGAGCATATTAAAAATTAAATTTTGACCCCCTAGTCATAATCTCTTCAGTCCAAAGTTTGAAAAAATGGGATTTTTTTCGAGCAGTGTTATTTTTGAAAAAGCCATTTTCAGTTTAAAAATTCTGTCCGAATTCTGCAGCTCTAGTTATAATTATAACTATTAATCATGAATTCAATTCATTAGAAAACTGGAAAAAGTTTGAGGATCATTTATCTTAATTTTATGAAACTAGTTCAAATATTTTAAATTATTTCCCCATTAAATTCCATTAAATTCTAAACGATCCATTAATATAAAACAACCAGTTTTTAAATGGAATTTCATATACTGAAATAGATCAAATTTCCTTTTCCTATACATCTGAGCATAGCTCGGGGGAATATTCGAAGAAGAAGACAACACCAATATTTATCTGTGAAATTTTATGGGATTTTGAAACATCATGAGTGGAAACTATATAGTCGTTGTGGAGATAATCTAAATTATTTATTCAGAGAAAGAGTTGTTATAAAAACTACTACATTCTAAATTGCAGAAATTGCAGGATAGCACAGTTAAGTTTATGTTCAAGTTAATCGCTTACAAAATCTGGACCGGAGAATTAGGAATCTTGTCCAATTTTTTCTATTTCATTCAAAAAATCTGATTTTTCGATAGAATAATAAGCGCAGAAAACGTTTTTGAATAGTTCCAAGAATGAAGGATAGATATGGCTGAAGGGCTCCAAATTGAGCAGTTTTAAAAAGGAGAATTTTTAGTTGCGTTGTCTTAACAGTTCTGTGCATGTGAAGGGTTCAACCAGCAAAAACATTAGCAATGTAATTATCAAATCGCAAGTTGTAATCATATTCAATACCAAGATAACGAACTAAAAATTTCCTTTCAAGAAAAAAATATTAATTTCCGAATCAGTGAAAATGATCTAAAATTAGTTTTATAAAATTTATTAAAACTTAGGTCAATATTAGAATTCTCAGCCATGGTCATCCAAACGTTTCGACGGTGATTGTCTTCACACGACTTCTTCAGTAGTACGACAAGTTTGTCAAAAAACAAATTACTATTTATATACTTTCATGATCTCAGTTTTGTCCAATCAGATCAGAGAATAGAATAATACAAGATGCTGACCTATGATAATAAAGTATTGATAATCAGAAAAGAAAATGGGATATAATTTTTCATCAGATTTATTTAATTAATTCTTTTCTGATTATCAATACTTTATTATCATAGGTCAGCATCTTGTATTATATATTCTTAATAGAGACATATTGAGATCGAGATGACAAGAATAAATAAATGAATTTAAGAGGTTATAATCTTTAACATATTTTTTTTTTGAAATTGAAACATTTATATTTATTCATAGAAAGGATTTGTACAAACAAGGGAACAGGGAAAGAGTGTTCAATGTGCCCGGTGTGGGAGGGTTTGAACCTAGGGCCGAGAGTAAGAGAGATACCACTACGCCACATATTCAGAATAAAGCAAAAACAGATAAAGTCAAATGCTTCTTTTAAATCAATGTAATTAGATTGAGGATGTTCAAGGATTTACATTTCTGAATGTGGGAAAAAAAAGCGAAGAGATTAGTTTTAGTTGAACGAGAGTTGGTAAACCCATGCTGAGTTCGATCAATTGAGTTGATATTGATGTTTTTTGAGTATAAATAAAATAATTATTCAATTATAATTGAATCCAGTATGCATGTAAGTTTGGGTAATAGGGAAATAGGACGAAAATCTTTTGCAGATTGAGGAGAATTGTTCTTGGGAATAGGAACAATATTAATATTATTAATCAATAATAACTATTTAAAAATACACTCCAATATTTCTGGAAGAAAAGATAGGGCTTTTACATATACATTGTTTATTCATCAGATCGAAATAAATTTTAAAAATTTAGCCTGTAGAAATATCCGAATTTTTTTTTTATCTCATTTTAGGCATTATTTTTGTTCATAATAAAACTCGTTGTCTCAAACTCTTTTACTGCTATCTGGTCAAAGTGGAAATTTGATTCAAATCTGAAAAAATATTAAAAAACCGATTTTTTCACCGTTTTGGATTATCTTCGGTTGTATAAAAGTTTCAGAAGAGCTATAACTCATTGCAAATTCAAAATTTTCGGATTGGAATTTTTTTCTTGAAGATACTCAAGGAGAAATATTTATATCAAATAATATCAACCAATTATATATACAATCAATTACACACATGATGACACGAGATAGGGATTTATTTCATAAACGAATGTGATTTATATCTCTCTGCCCCAATAATATTAACCAATGAGGGTGTAGAAAGGTCCAACCAATCATATTCAAGTGGAAGGTGATGGTAAAATTTGGGGATTAAACATAATATTTAGCCATTATTTATACTCCAAAATGAACTCTATATAATATTTTTACATCATTAGATTTAATATTTTTTCTATTTTAGAATGCAATAAAAATTGTTCTTGTATCACTTTCTATAGTGAAGATACTGTATCTCCGTTAGTTGAACTAGTTGTCAAATAAAAATAGCACCGTTGGATAGAGGAGAAAATTTTATGTTTCTTGTCGGGTTGTTAATTTTTTATCAGAAAATCTTATTGAGTTATTCGAAAATGAAAATCATCCAAGATTT
>SSNU01000023.1:0-31324 GCA_012064415.1 Gyrodactylus bullatarudis | reverse complement strand
GTGCATGATAAACTACTGTGGCATCTGGAGTTACACAATAAATTATTCTTGCGACACTTGCAACGACTTGTTGAGCATTTTGTTTTACAGCTGCAGTGTAAAAATCCTTGTCCATTAACAGAGGGTACCATACTCGAAAATTTTCTCACAGAGTAGCTTTCATTAGGAACTTTTCCAATATCAATAAATTTCTCAGCCAAAGGAGATAGCTGATTTGCTGAACATAGACCTCCAATGATTCCGGATGTTGTTCCGACTTGATATAGATTGTTATAATCAACTTTCAAGATCACTCCATATAATTCTCCCTGCCCAATTCAGTGATTCGTACGAATCCCTGCTTTCACACGATTCACGGTAACATATATATATTCGAAATTATGATGTTTAGTTTGGGGGCGAAACCTTTTATTCTTTTTTCAAAAAAATATTTTCAATGAATAATATTTTCATTTAATTACACGCTACTTTAGCTAAAAGTGTTCAAAAGTTAAAAGTTTTTTTAATTAATTCATGTAGACCACCAAAAAAGTTTTATTTGAATTTAAAGCGATGAATTCATTTGAAAAAAATCATTCTATCATTCTTTAAAATTTATAAATTCATTTTAAATTAAAAATTCCTTTAAAAGATACTCTGAAAAAAAAATTTTTTTCTCGAGACTTGTTATTTAAATTACCATTTTATGTTCAAGATTTTATCCATTGAAAAAATATAACCTTGTTCTGCTAGTTTCAGATTTTCACTTTAAGAATACAATCAACTAATTGAGAATATTCAGATACTGTATTCTTTGAAATTATAGCGTTATTATAAAAATATTCCCAATACTATTACCCCGATAGGGTCTACGATAGGGTTCTTCAGATTCAGAAAGATTCCAAAAATTTACTCGAGGTAAAAAAAATGATTGGGATATTGACAATTTATAGATGGGTAGGCTAATTGACAAAATCTTATAGTATTTTTACGAATTCAATAGATTTATACGGCCCATTATCAAATGTCAATTAGTTTTATTTACAAAATGTATTGGTGTGTTTGAGTCATTAGAATTTTCTTAATTTCCGAGAAATTTCATTCAACATGCGAAAAAAGACCAAATTTTAACTCATAAATCTTAATATTGTCATTTCTCGTAGTAAAATTCATTGAAAAAGCTTGGTGCATTTTCAAAAATTTTCTTTTCCAATCGGAATTTTGTATATCAGAATAAACTAAAAAATTATTTTCGATTATCTTTAAAATGATATCAAGACCGAGAAAAGTTGAAAAGTTTCGCTCCCTTTACAGCCTTAATAATTTCATTTCTCTGTTAATCATTTCAGTTTTTCGCAATATTTTGGAAATATTTTAGCTTCAAAAGGTGCTTCCTTTGTATTTTGTAAGATGTATTTTTTCCTCTCATTCGTGCATGGCCGGAAGCAAATTAAAAACAATGCATATTTTTCATGAAATAATTTGATTTATTTATTCCATATTTATAGATGAATGGAATCATGCATTTTTTCAAAGCGTATCTGAAAAATTACTACGATGGAAAAGAAATATTGAATGCATCATATAAATTGTTGAATTTTTATATTTCATTCATTTTATAATTTGATCCAAGGAAAAAATTGGGGATAAGTCTAATTTGGTTAGTTTTAATCTTGAGGCTTGTCTCTTTCTTCTCTAAAATTTGAATTTTACAACTTATTTTATTCAAAAAGTTTGAAGCCTATTTTTAAACTTGAATTTTACAGTAAAAATATTTCTATTGAAACATCTTACTTTGAAATCAGAGGAAAAAAATTCAACTCTAAGTTCAAGTAAGCGATAATTTTTTTCATTTTCTTCCCTTCATATGGTTCATGTTGAAGAAATGATTAAAATTAGATAGTTCAATTTAAAATTCAAGAGTTTACAACAAGTCTAGAAGAGATTTGATACCTTGCTCTTCGCAAGAAGCTCTAGGAATCTCTAAGGGTAACTAGGATCTTCTCTGGACCTATTCAAGGTTCCTCAAGCTTTCATAATATCAAATCTAGCACTGATTAGTGATGATGTCAACCTTAGAGAAAAATTGTTATTTGATTACTAATATGTAGGATTTCTATGCAACTAAACAAATCAGAACTTATTTTATAATTATTATAATTTTTTTGTCTTGCTTTAGATTCCTGATTTCCGCGAATATATTATCATTTTGCTGACTAATGTCTTGCATTTTGTAGGTAGAAGACGAAAATAGATTCTGGGTGAATATGAGCTCTTTATTTTCGTCGGTTCTCATCAGACCCTACACCGACATATGTATTTATACAGAATATTAATCAATGAAATGTGAAAGTTCGTATGGGCCAATCAGAGCATTTATTTGTAACCGGTTGGAGGGTGGAGAGGTTAGTTGGGTAGATTTCTGATTGTTGGAACAGTGTTGGTGTTACACCTTACTATCTCTTTTGGAAGAATGTTTCTATTCCTCTGGACCCCTTGGAGATAGTTTTTCGACTCTTCCCTTTTGATTTTTGTTGCTTGGGTGAATTCGAAGCACATCTTTTCCGTCCGGGGTTTGATGATCTTTTTGTAACTGTGGGTTGGGAGTAGTATCTTTTCTTATAATCTGTTACCAGGTATAATTTTTTTGTTTATATCTGAAGTCAAATTGTGGCGATTCGGAAATTTTCGGAATCTTTCTGAATCTGAAGAACTCTATGCACAACTTATTCAGTGTAGATAAACAAAAGCAGAAATCATTCTCTGAGTTTAATTATTTCTCTCATGCATAAATTATTTATTTTTCATATTGAAAAAAAACAAATCTCAAAAAATTTCGATCAATACATTAAAATTTATTCCATTGAGATATTCCATTCTCGAAAATATTAATGAAACTTTCCTTCTTTCAAGCAATACAATCTATTCTTGAGAAGATTTTATAAATGAGAATAAAATATCAAAGCTACAGATTGGGAAATGTTATTGATCTAAGATTCTGTATAAATTTGATTAATTATAAATTACGTATTTAAACGTGTAAGCTTTAAAATGTAAAAGAAAGTGAAAAAAGATGACGATTATCCCAAAGGCATGTTTCATTCGAGGTGTTATTAGTTATTTGTGGAAGGAATATTTAAGAAATTTTCTGATCATAATTTCTGTCTGATCTGATGATGCAATAGTTCTTAGGTAAAATATCAAAGTCTTTAATGAACGGCTTTACCATGTCTCGGTGAGTAGGATTATGTCTGGATTATGAAGAGATAAAAGTTGCTTCAAATGGTGATTTGAGGTAAAAATAGATCTTATATTCCATAGTATTATGTTGAGCTGGGTTTGGTTGAATTTTTCCCAAATGCTTAAGCTTTGCAGAGGCGATAAGAAACTGTTCCTTCTGAAGATGACTATTATTTACTTTGTTAGTTAGGGTGTTGCTTTTCACAGTAATATTTGGCGGAGATGTTGTGTGCAATTTAGGCAGTTGCACAATTCTGGAAGATTTCATTCTCTTCCTATTTTGGTCGACCAATTTAGGAAGATTATTTTTTGTATATGATTGTTTGACCTTTGCAATACATCAAAAAACATTGTGCACACATACATAGTATAGTAGGCTTATTTTCTCCTTCTCTCTCCTGAAAACTATGTTACGATATCAGGGTACATATCAAAAATTAAATTATCCAAGGGTATCAAGATTATCAATAACCATGAATGTATTTATTCGAAAATTGAAGGCGACAACGAGAGATTATTTGCACAATATTCAAACCTTTTTGAAATCATTAAAGATGCTCATGGGTTTGTTGTTCATGCTGGTGAAAGACAAACTAAGATTCAAATTGATAGATACTACAAAAATATATTTTTTTTTTGAAATTGCAACATTATATTATTTAAATTGATATAAATAACATAAATATGTACAGAGAAATCATAGATGTTCAAAATATATTTTTTTTTAAAGATCATAAAATCCATAAGCAAGACGAGACATCCTGGGTTTCTGCGGTAGGAACATCCTCTTAAGCAGAATTAGTCTCTAATACACACTGAATAGAAATTGATTGCAAAGTGTGCTACGACAACAAGCCAGGTACTAAATCAATTCAAACTTTTATCTCACAGTCAGAGGTTTAACTTTATTGAATGTAAAAGGTCTCAAAAAGGGGACTTATCCAGTCAAATGTAAATTAGAGTAAAGAAGAGACAATGAGTAATCAAGTTTAGTTCTTAAATAAGAGATTATTGATTTTAGATCATAAATGTTATCACAATCCGAGAGCGTAAATTTAGAGTCTAAATATCTAAATTGATTGAGGAGAAAATGGTACGAGGTTAGAGAGAAAGATATCAGGGAGACCATTTGGCAAAAGGAGTTTACACTTAGATCTATTGATTTCCAGGCCCATTTTAGAAAGAACATTTTTGAAGGAATCAAAATAATTATTAATTTTTATAATGTCGAGAGAGTTGTTCACATTATAGACAATTTTAATATCATCCGCGTATTTAAAAATCTTACCAATTTTGTCAGGAATTTGGATATCCGACATGCATAAATTAAAAAGCAAAGGACCTAAAGAAGAACCTTGAGGAACGCCTGAGGAAATTTCACAATAAGAACTAGTAAAGGAATTGAATTTAACCGATTGTTTACGACGCGTAAGAAAAAGAATAATCATATTAATAAGAGAATTATCCAAACCTAAACAGATGAGTTTATTGACAATATAAGAGAATTTGAGGCGGTCAAAGGCTTTCGAAAGATCAATAAAATGAATAATAATGAATTTACCGGAAGATTTAAGAGGCAACGAGTAATTAAGAAAATCTAGTATATTAGAACATGTACTTTTGGATCTAATAAAACCATGTTGAGTAGGATCAGGGAAGGGAAAGGGAAGTGCATCGTAAATTAAGGAGGTGAGAAATCTATCAATTATCGAAAGAAAGATATTTAAAGAGGAGGTTTATTATTCCTAGGTCATTTGTGAATGCTTTTATATCCTGTTGTACTATTTGTCTCAAAAATCGATCTGTCAAAAGAAAAGGCATTGTTGTAAAACCTATAATTACAGAATCGTACAATTCGAGAGCTCAAGTCGATCTCATCGATTATCAAAGTGCTCCTGATGGGGAGTACAAATTCGTGATGGTTTATCAAGACCATATGACTAAATATGTTCTTCTTCGTCCACTCAAGTCTAAAACTGCCATTGAAGTTTATGAAAAGATCCGTGCAATTATGTATGACTTTGGTCCTTCAAAACTCTTACAATCAGACAATGGTAGAAAGTTTGTAAATTCTGTTATTGAAGAACTAGAGCAAGAGTTTTCAGGAATGAAGATTATTCATGGAAAACCAAGATATTCTCAGAGTCAAGGGTCTGTCGAAAGAGCTAACAGAGACGTCGAAGATATGCTTAGGAAGTGGATGGCTTCAAACAATACTAAATCCTGGGCAAAAGGCTTGAGCCAGATACAAATTTTAAAAAATAACAGATTTCATCGAATAATTAAGATGAGTCCATTTGAAGCAGTTTTTGGCCAAAAATCAAATCTGATTCAACGTTCAATTTATGAAAACAGTAAGTTTTACAGTCAATAATTTTGACCACTATAAAAATAATTAAAACCAAAATAATTCAGTTAACACAGATGATGAAAATGAAGAAGACGAATTCACAGATTATTGTTTTGAAGATTCCATGAGTGAAATAAGTTAGTTTGAATTTCTTATCAAGATTTGATTAAATTTAAATTTTTTAATATAATCTTAATTAAGATTCAAGGCAAGAGGTATTAGCAGACATAAGGACATTTTGTAAAGAATCCTTGAAAAAAAATGCGGATAAAATGCTACAATCATCGAAGCCGGATTTTCTTTCAGTCGGGGATACAGTGCTCGTGCCTATTCCAGAAATTGATCGATCAAAGACAGATGATAAAAATCTATTATGTGAAATCAAGGACGAGAAAAATGGAAATTTCAAAGTACATTCAGAAGTAGGTGAAATAAAAGGCTGGCTATCTCAATGTCCCCTTCGAAAAGAAATTAAGACAAGAATCTCTAAGTGTTAGATGAGCAAGTTCTTTGCAATCAAGGTCAGGTGGTCAAGGCTTCACAAAGTGCAATTGCCGGACTGGATGTGAAGAGAAACTTGTATTATACATTTGTTCCTTCTAAGGTTTACATATGTGTGTATGAAAGTGGGGTGGGCGGAGAGAGAAGGAGAAAATAAGCCTACTATGTATGTGTGCACAATGTTTTTTGATGTATTGCAAAGGTCAAACAATCATATACAAAAAATAATCTTCCTAAATTGGTCGACCAAAATAGGAAGAGAATGAAATCTTCCAGAATTGTGCAACTGCCTAAATTGCGCACAACAGAGACACTCGAGGTCTTTTGGATAGTTTGGATTTGAAGTAGAGACTTCATTAGTACCAGTATTACTAAGCTTGAGAACCACCTGAAATTTTTTTTGTTAGACAATTAATAAATCTTTACGATATTTCAAAATCATTCCACCATGTTGCATATTTAAATTTTTAAATAATACTGGGTTGAATTTTGAAATCTCGAAAAAAAAAGTTTTCTTATTTTATTTTTTTTTGAAATACAAAGTTTTTTATTTGATTTATATCGAAGTGAAAAATAAATAAATACAGAATGAACCTTGAAATTATAAATAGTAGTTTTTTAAAATATTGTGGTCATCTGGGATCTTTTCAAAAAGGAAATTTGCAATCTGCTTTGTGGATTGATACCTGAAAGGGTTGAGGTTGATCCGGTGCTTCAATCTGACTGTGGTGTTAGGCCTTGTCACAATCGAGTAACGAGAGTTATTACGAGTTCGATGAGGAGATCTAGAATGGCCTCAGTGTTCAAGATGTAGTTTTATGATGGCTGCGGTCCGTCGGAGCCAAAGAGAGGTAATGTTGGCCATTTGAAGTGCTGACTTGTAGCTTTGAGAGCCTAAGCAGTTGCAGAGCATGAATCAAGGGCTGTGGTTTTGCAGTATTGATTGATGAGAGAATGGCTGCACCATATTCATGTGAGGGAATAATATAATATATATATATATGTATAAAGTTGGAGTTTGAGATATGGGTGTTTGACAAACTTCCAGGAGATAAGTTCGATAGTGAAGCCCTTTGATCACATCTGAGATGCGATTGGAAGTGTTAAGCTTAGAGTTGTAGGTTTTTGTTTATTGTATTCGATTTTTATTAATTAAAATTTATTATATATACTAGATTTTTATTTGGAAAAATTTTGAAAATAGTTGTCATTCTCTGGTACATAGGTCATTAAATATTTGCATATATATGAAATCTTTTTGTTTTTAAAAATTGATAAGTCTATTTTGAATCTAGTGCGGAGTGGGAGAAGTATATTGAGGAGAAATGAGTATCCACGGCAAGATCTTAGATTGTATTGGCCTTTAGGCTTTGAAGCATGTCTGGTATATAGGACCGATGCAGCTGAGATTCGTCTTAGCCATAGAGGATGTAGATTGGCGCGATCAAGTAATTCTTTGTAAGAGAGAGGACCATAACATGAACGGAGATAGATGTACTGTATTCTCTCCAGTTTTTTAGCTGTGCCAGTAGGGAGGTTACAAAGGATTCCAGATCCATAATCTAGATATGGTAGAATTAGTGACTTATAAAGGGATATCCTCAAGGTGGGACTAATCACAAATTTTCTAGTGAAATAGCTTTTGCATCTGACTTTCTTGACAATTTCATTAGAGTGAATGTGCGGGTTAAAATTTGAAATCTTCCGAAATTTAACTCAGAAATTTAAATTCAAAATCATTTAAGTCAATAAGTATCACAAAAATTATACAAAAAAAATTAAAGGTGGTTTTCCTAGTTTTAAGAAATTAAGTCTCATAACAAACTTGTGTTGCATTGAAAATTTGAATAAACATCGAACAATACCGAGCAAAATCTGAAATGAAATCAATCGATTTAAACTACATTTGTTTCTTATAGAATTATTAATTTTGATTCAAAATCTTTGATTGTTTCATTCAAGTATACAGGTAGAAGCTCTGTAAAGTGACGAGAGTTGTGTGAATGTGGAAGTACACGTTAGTTATATACCATTTCTACACCAAAACTCATGAATTATAGACCAATAGAAATTGAGCATTTGTCGGCCAATCAGAATCTAGCAATATTCCTCCCACAAAATTCCTACGGTTCCAAATATATTTTGCTAACTAACTAGACTATTCATATTTATGAAAGAGAATTGAAAAAATACGAAATTGAAAATTGTAAAAATCTAAAAAAAATCCACAGTTATTATAATTACTCTTTCGAGTGCACAATTGAAAAAAAACCACAATCAATCTACAGTGTGAAGTATTCATGTTAATTCAATTTTGTTTTTTTTCCAGCCTTAATTACATACTAAATAGACAATTGAGTTTTACAAATACAAAATGAAAAAATACAAAATTGACTTCTTCATTCTACGAACTAGACCTGAAAAAGGTATAGAATCTCAAACTTTTCAACAGGTTGATGAAATTTTGTAGATGATCTTAGTCTTTTGTTCTGAATCATTTCCACTTCGAATTTTCTCTCTATCATTTTTGTCTAACAAAAAAAAATCATATCAGGAAGAGGCTGTACCGAAAATAGCTTAAGCAATGGTCACTCATGCTTAAATTTAGTACTGTATTGCGATTGCATAAGTCTTTCAATGCCTGAATCTACATCAGAAGGCAGTATTAGACGCTAAATTCAATCTTTCAGATTGTAACAACGCCCATGATCTTAAATCTATTATGTTATATATTAGATCAAAAATAGATTAATCAAAATCTCTCTTATACTCATCCTTACATTTATAAACGTTAAAATCCAGTTTGGTCTTCGACTTAATGCTCAGATTCATTTAGATAATTGACTCTATTGAACAAATTCAGCTGGACTTAATCTTTATTGAATTCTTATGTCTATTGTAACCTTATATGTATATCTATTAATAACCATATTTACCTATATTGTACATATAAATAAAATATTTCTAACAAAAAAAAAGTATTCCTTGAAAGAAAAAATACTGTAAAGTAACTTATGTCGAGCGTCAAGTTCTCAATGATGGAATCATTTTTAAATCTATTTTTGATTTCCTTAATTAATCACGATCCTAGAAAGAATAATCGCCCACAAAAGTATATTTAAAATAAGGTTCAAAATTTTTTTAAATTGTGTGATCATCAAGAGAGATGGAAAAAATCTTTAGTTTAATCAATAAAGAGAACTAAATCAACCTAACTCATAAAAGAGAATCAATTCTTTAGTTCCTATCGTATTCAAATCCTTAATAGCTTAAAATTTTTAAGGCTCATGAATGTACCAAATAAGCTGTATGATGCAATGATCAGAATTCGATAGAAAAAAAGAAGCCATTAAATTTTAATAAGAATGAACAGATTAAATAAAAAGATTATTATCAATTCAGTACAATTGATTATCCCATTTGAGGCACATAAACATGTAGACATAAAAGATAAATTCAAAATTGAAATCAATTAAAGTCTTTGAAGATGTTCTATTTTTTGAAAGTTTTTAAAGTAAAAATTTCAGCTTTTTATTCAATTGTGTACGATATGTATTTGAAAGAATAGCGTTGATTCATTGGGATTCACATGAAAAATGATAATTCCTAAAAAGCACATGTTTTGGAAGCGGAAAAGAAATACTATGATTTTACAGAATAAAAAATCCGAAAACAGTTCACATGAGATGAAAACAAATCAAAAATATCCATTAAATATCCATAATTATAATATGTAACTACTTCTTAGTAAGTACACACTGTAATTCATAAAATATCTTAGGAAGTATTACATTAAAACTGAATTTTTGTTGTTCTCAGCTCAAATCGAGTATGATTTATTTAACAATTTTTATGTTATATTCATTGAACAGTTAGTTATTTCAATTTTCAAAATTAATTTAATTTCAAGTTGAAATTTTCAACAACATTCATCAAAGACAATTTTTCATACACACAAATTGTTTTATTGTGTTTAATTCGTAAACAAAATTAACGCAATATTTTGATATTTTGCTAAAATGAAATGAAAAGTTTTATATGGTTTTTGATTTTTATTCAATTTACTCTCAACGGATTTTATGGACAAGAAGAAAGGAATTTATATTACAAAGTCCTCGAAACCAGGACAAATGTTTTATTCCGAGCAGGACCGATAAATATTCAAACATCTGAAAATTATGTTCTTATTCAATCACAAGATTCATTACCTTTTTCAATAAATTCAGTAACCGGGGATGTTTCTCTCTCTAATGGACAATATTTAGATTATGAAACTAAAAAGCTCTATAATTTTGACATCAATACTGTAAATTCTTCTGATTTTACAAGTAAATGTATTTAATTATTTAATTCAAGAAATCCTTTACATCAATCATATAACTGTGGAAATTCTAAACGTTAATGATGAGGCTCCATACTTTATAAAAAATGCAGATATATTCCCCGTAATTGCTGTTCTCAAAGATAAACATTTGACCCCTGCTGGGACAACAGTTTATTTACCACAAGTTTTTGATCCTGATTATGATTCAGAATTGTATTTTTCCTGGTCTCCAGGCCGTGAAAAAGATGGAAGGGATCGATTCTCAATTTCTCCCAAATCTGTAAATGAAAATACTTTAATTTTAATAATTTTTAGGGTGGTATTATTACCAAAGGGTCTCAACCATTTCCCATTGACACCTCATATAGGCTTAGTATACGTGTTACAGATTTAAATTCAAAAGTTCCTTCAAAATCTTATGCAGATCTCGAGATTTTGGTCTACACTTCATTTAAAAATGTTCAAATGCCTAAAAATGTCTTTACTGTTAACTTGAAAGAAAATGCTCCTATTGGAACTGTGTGAGTAATTTTAAATTAATGTTTCTCTCAAGTATTGGTCCAATACCTGCCTTTTCACTCAATTATGTTTATGACATGGTTCAATTTTCTGTGATTTATCAACCTCCTGCTGCAGAAGCCCCAGTCACCCTAGACCCCAACAGTAACAAGTTTATATCGAGACAGGTTTATGACTATGAGACAGCTCTAGACAAGAACTGGTCCTATTTAATTCAGGGCAAAGAGAATGGAAGTTTTGTTTCTCAATCACTTGTGAGTCCTGATGAATTCAATTATTCTAAGATGCAGCATCTTAGATGCTGCACCAGTTTTAACCACAATTCTGACCATATAATTCATTGAATTTTTAAAAATTTTATAACTGTACACAGATGATTGTATCGCTAACTGACGTGGATGACAATCCGCCCTATTTTGAAATGGAATTATATGAGACTACTCCTGTAGCAGAAAATGTACCAATTGGGACTGTAGTACATAAAAGTGAGTATTTATTCTAATTGTTTTCTTGGCTTTATTGATTTTTACTTTTCAAGGTGAATTTAAAAAAAAATATTAATTTACTGCAAAGTAATTCTTCCATATGCCTTAAATCAATAACTTCTCTCCTCTTATCTTTTAAGTGGAAAGCTCTTGTGTAAGCTGTTACATGAGCTTGATGAATTAAAAAATTCTCATATAATAAGAGTTACATTTTCACCAAATGACTCACTAGTAGTTATACGATAATAATAAATCTATTTA
The DNA here is from genome assembly GCA_012064415.1 of Gyrodactylus bullatarudis. Lineage (NCBI taxonomy): Eukaryota > Metazoa > Platyhelminthes > Monogenea > Gyrodactylidea > Gyrodactylidae > Gyrodactylus > Gyrodactylus bullatarudis. Next base: position 19,665 of record SSNU01000023.1, on the reverse strand, counting down.
TTTCATCTTCTCAAGTACTTCCGAGTGACCTCGATACCGTTGCTCCAATCTATTCCTACTCTCTTTCTGGTACAAACTCAAATTTCTTCAAAGTACTCAAAGATACAGATGGTAGTGCTTTGATCATAACCAACTCGTGAGTTTCTTTCAACCTTTCAAGCATGTATTAATATTTCTTTGAAAATAAAAGAGTCCTCAACTATGATAATATGAATCCAAATGGACCGATTTTGGACGTCAATCTGACCGCTGAGGGTGTCATCAGCGGGGGGAAAGCTTCAACGATAATAAGAGTCATTGTTAAGAATGCTAATACAAATGCACCCTTGATAAATTCTCCAAAAACAGTTTCCCTATCAATTGAGACAAAAATAAACGTACCTTTTTATATTGTTACGGCACTTGATTTGGATGGTTCAACAGTGACTTTTCATTTTATTAATTCAGGTATGTCTCTATGATTCTTGCTTGAATGAAATTCTTGGCCCCTTAAAGGAAGTTCTTTAACAGGTGCAGAGTCACAAACTTTTTCGGTGTTCTCAATCAACTCACAGAACGGCCAGATAAGTTTAAATCAAATGCCAAAAATACAAAATTACACATTGAAAATCATTGCTAAAGATTCTGGAACTTGTTCTGGTTGTTCAGCAACTGGACTCTCACTGAACAGTGATCATTTTGAACTTTTAGTCTCTGTTTTCCAACCGAACAAATACATGCCAAGGTTTACTACATGCAATAATGTCTTAAGTCAAACTGAAAACACTCCAGCCAACAATGTTATTGGAAGGGTTGTAGCTACCGATCAAGATAACCCAGAATTGGCCAAAACTATGATACGATATTATCTGATTGAGAATTCTGTTTTTAAAAATCCTAGGAAATATCTAGACGTTAATCCAACAGATGGAACCATTTTCAATGTCCAAGCCCTTTCAAGATCTGAATCATTCTTTGGTAATGTACTCCCAAATCAACTCTTTTTTACCATTCGAGCAGATGATTGGGGGACACCAGTTTTCTCTAGATATTGTTATTTCAAATTAGAAATTATTGATTTAAACATGAATCTGCCAGTATTTGATCCGGAAGTTTATGACGTGATGGTGTTACAGAACACAAACATTAATCGGGAAATTGCTCAGGTAATTGCATGGGATGCAGACGACCCGAATCAGGATACATCACAAGTTCTCTATCGAATTGTCAGTCAGACTACTAACATTTTTGTTATTGATCAAAACACCGGTCAAATAAAAATGAATGGCAATTCTGGAACAGTTAGTTATGTTCATAATAAAAACATAAAGCAAATTGATATAAAGCTGGGAATCCAGGATTTTTACAGAAGTCTCGTTTTTTTCCTCAGGAATTCGAATATTTTAAAGATTTTTTGGAATCCTACTCATGTAACCAATGGGATTTTGGCGCCCAAATCGAAATTTGAAAAATGGCCATATGTATAAGAATACTTTTTTTAGGATTTTTTTCTTCAACTGGTAAAAGTGGGCAGCATGAGTAGGATTCTAAAAAATCTTTAAAAAATTCGAATTCTTGATGGAAGCATCAAGATTTCTGTAAAAATCATAGATTCACAACTTCATATCAACCAACTTTACATTTTGATCTTGACGCATGAATTTTAAATCTATAACTAAATCATCAAATAGTAGAAAATAGGAATCAAGAATTCTATTTATATGGTCAATGAAATTCGGAGACGATCAGGTTGCAGTAAAAAGATTCATTCAGATTTTGAATAATAAAATATACAAAAAGCTGAGTTTCTCACCGTTTACGGTTATTTTTGAGACGTTTTGAAAGCAGATTCACAAATTTCAAATTTTTCCACACATGTTAATGCAAGAAAAATATCCTGCGCCATGCCTAACAGCTACAAAAAGAGACTTTTTGTCAAAAAAATTGAGCTTCTAAATCAGAAGAGGTGGCTCAGAAGTTCAAGACGACAAGTTTCCATCATTTTAGAATTGTTCGAGCTATAATAAACATTTTAGAGCAAAGATAAGACCTAAAATTCGATAAAACACAAATTCGAATATTTCTCAAAAATATCCGAACTTTCAGAACTGTACTATCAAAATTTTATAGAGTATACAGGAATATTATTTTGCTAGACTGGGTTATTGTATAGAAAATATTCATTTTGGAATTATTTTCTAGGGAACATTTACAATTCAAGTGGAAGCGTACAACCCCAAGCCCACCGTGAATAATGCAGCATGGAATAAGGCTGTTGTTAACGTCTATACTACGTCAAATGCTAATGATCTACCGCCAGTTATGAGTGTTACTGGGTGAGTAATTTAGTAAATGTTCTCTCTCAATAATAGTCGTAGTAATAGCTAAATTGTTCCAAATTTCCGAAAAAGTATTTATTAAAGTTAAAAAAAACTATCAAACATTACAATTACAGGTAAAGTACCCGTTTTCTATCCCACTCTGCCCATATCGTAATTAACATCTGATTTATATTTCTAAACCATGATTTTTATTAGCCAATGAGAGAACAGGGAACCTTCAACCAATAAATCTGATTCCTGTTGAGTTTCGCATAATTAGCCTTAAATAATTTTTTTCGTAAATTTTTTCCTGTAAAAGATTTAGTTATATAAAGATCTGTCGTTTGGTATGCTTTTTAATAATTTTAACCAGATTATGTTAATGCTATTTTCTTAAAGCTATGCCTCAGAGGTTGATATAATCAGGCGGTAAGTTTCGAACATGTTTAATAATTTAATAGATTCAATAAGCTACGTGTATTTTTTACATTTGAAGCTTATCACAGATTTCCTGCGTGTTGAAAAATGGCCTCTATCAAGTTCACTAATTTTCGAATGCTTAAAATACAGATGAGAAATAATGATTTCCATTGATAAGATGGGAGAAATTTTTATCTTTCAGTAATAGAAAGCAGGCTTGGACGTTAATGGTATTCCAGAGTATTAAATTATCAGAGAACTAGTTAGTTATCTGGGATTTGTAACTTTGAGGGATGGAAGCTTATATTTTGAACTCTAAAGGATCTATCATTAACCATATCGAGACTATAAGAAAATCAATATAGGAAAAAGACTGACAATTAATACATTAAAAAATTCTGAATGAGATTCTAATTGGATTTCTTTGTAAAGTCAATTGAAATGAAGTTTGGAATCTTTAATTTTTACAGAAATATGTTATAGATTTTTAGAAATCCAGATAATAATACCCAATTTTACCGTCTAGAAAATATGGTCATTTTTCAATTTGGCGCAATATCCATTCTGCCACTTTTAAATTTATAAAAAATATTCCAGCTCGAAGTTGAAAAAATGAATTCTGTAGAAAATGATCTGTTCGCCTCTTTACAATAGATTCAAAATTTTTTCATAAATATAATATAAAATACTTTTGTGTAATCCTAAATAATTCCTTTAACCAGGCTTTCTATTAAACTTCAGTTTGCTGTTATCATTATATACTTGAAATTTGCTTGATTATTTTGTACTTATTAATTTTTACATCAGGATTTTCACCTTCAAAGAGGACGAAAGTAACAAAAACGTCGCTGTTATATCAACTTCAGTACTGACGGGAGCAGCATACCAAATAAATTTATATCAATATCCTGGTAGTTTTGAAGCGACCGGCTGGACAAATAGTCCAAGACCATTCACGACTATTGTCACAGATTCCAGTAATAATCCCCAGCTAACATTGATAACTGGAAATCAATTCCTTTATCAGAGGTGATTAACTAGGGTCTTTCAAATTTTATTTATAATTTAATTGTTTTTCTTTCTTCTGAGTTAGACTTTCAAAATACTATATAAGAATCCGTGCTCAAAAAGTGCCAAAAACCTCCAACATTGACATTTACTCTGATATCGTTTTAACATTCAATATTGAAGATGTTAACAATCAGATTCCACAATTTCCGAACCAAATTGGAAGATTGTACATTGTGGAAAATTCCCCAGCTAATGCTTTTATATCAAACATATTTGCTTTTGATACCGACACTATAGCACAATTTTCAACCGTAAGCTTAACCTTTTTGATAAGTTCAACCGAGTAGACCGAAATTGAAAAACAAAACCATTTCTTTTGAAAGAAAGGCAATGTCAACTTGACATTGTCAAGTATAGCACTTTTACATCAAATGAAAATAAATTCAATGGATGGCCTCATTTGAGTTTACTTCTGTATGAAAGGGGTTTGCTTTTTTATAAATAAATGATTTTTTTTTCAATGAAAAGAACTTCTACAAAGAAGGTCTGAATAAATTCTTCTGGCTACTCTATAAGTCTTTATTCATTTCTTAAATATTTTCATAATACTTGAAGTATTTCCAGGATTTTTGAGGCCCTAGTAATCAAGTTTACATATTCCAGAATGAGCTACAAGAGTTGGAGTTTAATTCTGACTGAGAAATTATACCAAAATATAAAGTCAGTAAATTTTTATAAAGCCATATAGTTGACATAAAGATGAGAATTTACTTTTTTTACAAACAAACTCAATATTTTCCTCCGGATAGCCAGGAAATAAATTATATTTTGAATTCCAAGATGAAATTGGCCCATGAGACGTTGAAAAATTGAATCTGGCCAAAATCTGACCATTTTATGAATTCTGAGAATGTCCCACTTTTTCGATCTTTGAGCTCAAATTTTTTATCGATTTCAAAGATTCAAGCAATTCGATACTGACATTTCGGATCAAGATCAGATGAAGAATTCCAATCTATGGGAATGAGTCTAAATTTAAATTTTTAAAACTTTTTCTCAGGCTTTATGTTCTAATTTGAATTCTTCGTTTAATCTTGATCCGAAGTATCAGTATTGAATTGCTTAAATATTTGAAATCGTTGAAAATTTTTGAGCGTGAAGCCTACCTAATTTTGACAAGATTGAATTTTTCAATTTAAACATCTGATCCTGGAATTCAAAATATAAATTGTTTCCTGGCTATTCTGAGATTCTCATCCTCTTCATGTCAACTAACTTTAGTTCACACATAGCTTTCTGTCACAATAGTCATAAAATGAATTCTATCCATCTTGATTTTTAGCATGATCAAATCAATAATATTTTTTCATTCGAATAAATCATGTTTAATTAAACTAGGTGACCTACAGTCTGGCTACAAGTGGAGATCACCAAAGTTTCAAAGTTTCAGGATCTAATATTCTAGTCAATGACGGAATAGTTCTAAATGCAGAAGAAAAAGATGTTTATTACATAACTGTGATTGCTCAAGATGGTGCTCCATCTAGCCTGCCTAGTATGGGAGGTAAACCAAACTCGGGTGAGAAATTCAAAAAAATTATCAATTATTATTTTCAATATTCTCAGTATCATTTTGAAGGAGATAATCATCCATTTTCTTTGTAATATGCTTGATTAACTCTTGTTTTATCTCCTCGGGAAATAATTTTGATGCTTTTGGATAAACCACTTTGACAATCTCTTCAACATTGATATTTTCGACTGACTTTGTCTCAATAAGTTTATAAATATATCCGCGTACATTGTGACTCCAGATACTCTCTTGAAATACAATATCAAGTCTATTTATTAACTCTTTGTTGTTCATATTTATTTCATTATAGATATTCTCAAAGCGATCGTGAATATTCTCTTTGATCATTTAACAGAAATGAAAGAAAGATGAGAATTTTTAAATGAATAAATTCTCACTTTCAATGAATTTAGTGGAAAAAACTGATTAAGTAGGAGGCTAATTTAATATTCCTGGACTGTGAACAGTTTGTCACAGAGAGTGAGTATGAATCGTGAAAGGTTCGAGAGGAAAATTTTGAAGAATTTAATCAAAAATGGGGAAGATCAAAGTATAATTGAGAGTAACATGAGACGCTTATCTAACTCGAATTGGAAACAAGAAGTAACAGAAGCCTGTAAAACCCATTTATTGGAACAAGAAAACTTTGAGGATATCAATACTGAGAAAGCACTGGAAGTACTCAGGGAAAAAGCTAGAGAATTGATCCCACCCGAAGTTAGAAGTAAAACCAATTCAAAATTGAAATCTTTTCTAACCAAGAATAAACTAGATTTCCATAAATTCGATTAATTCTGATAAGAAATTTCACTGATTTAAATAAATAAAAAATTTACTTATTCAAAATAGAGCAAGGATTTTAAAAATTCTCAAGACTTATTGTCAAAAATTCATACTTGTGATAAGATTTTTAACTGAAATCATTTTCATTAGCTTTCTAATGTTATGAATTTTACTTTAAAATTTTAAGTTATTTCATGAAAAAATTTATATCCTTTGATAGAGAAAAATGATATCTTTATATCTGTTGAAATTCTTAGGCATCATTTTAAAGCATCATCAAATATAGCATGCAAGATTTTCCATGAAAATTCCTCGATTCTAATTGGTCATTGTAAGTAACCAATGATATTCGAATTAAATTTCAATTTATTTCTTAACACTCTCAAGGACTTTTACCTGTACATAATATTTTCTGTTCTTTCACTAATTAGTTATAGATTTGCTTTACTCAGGTCCTCTGAGTTAGTGGGGAAACGTTGGCGCTTTTGTATGTATGGTATCGCGTCTTTTCTACCCACCAATATTTTGAATCAAAGAGAGTGATCAAATCTTGATTTATAAACTTCAAGCATTAAAAATGATCTATAATCTAATTTAGCATATTAGATTTCCTTCCCTTAAAAACAACATAAAATATCCTTTCTACTTTGATATCAAAATAAAGCTCAAAGATTGGTCTAAGAGCAAAAATTTGACGCCATATTTTTCTTCAAATGATTTGAGTGTGCCTTACAATCTGAATTTTGAAAAAACTGCCTTTTCTGATTAAAAAATTTGAGAATTAAAAATAAATTTTAAAAATATTTCAGCGAGCATTGTTCTCACAATCAACATAATCAATATCAACAATAACTCGCCGACATTCCCTACCTCTTTCACATTTAGTATTGATGAGAAGAGTGGAATTGGTGCAAAAGTAGGACAAGTTTCGGCACAGGATAAGGATCCAATGAGTCTATTCGCCTTTTATTTATCTGGAACTGGTTCAGACAACTTCATCTGCATTCCAAATACAGGAGAGATATTGCTAGCTAGAAAAGTAGACTTTTTCATCGCCAAGGTTTGTTTGAATATATTCACTTCTAGAAAGAATATGATTTCAGTATGACAAGATTTTTCCTGCATTGAATTTGATTTATCAAGAATTGAGCGATTCTTTCAACTCTTCAGTTTAAAGATGTAGCTAATTTGGAGTTGAGATTTTTTGATTTTACAAAAATTAAAAATTGATAAAAATAATTTAGATAATGTGGCCCACTTCTACCGATTAAAGAAAGGAAACCTAGATAAATTATTTTCAGAGAAAAATGTGGGCATTCTAGAATTTTGAGTTGGCACCAAATTCACGTTTTTTCAAGCTTTGAGCTCAAAATTGATTTGAAAACATTCACTCATTTTCAGTGAAAGTAACGACAAAACTATGTATTAATATTCTTTTATTCATTCTTAGCAATATTCTCTGAGCATTTTTGTCAATGACCAACTATTCACTGCTCAAACTTCCCTTACCATCAATGTGTTAAAGAACAATGTTCGCTTTTGTACTTTTGACCAAGCAACTGCATATTCATACACTATACAAGAATTGACAACTGGTACTCTTGGCAATGCAGTAAGTTTTCAGTTTTTCATCTACCAAATAAACAACTGTACAGTGTTATATAGAAATTCAAATATTTATTTTACGCTTTTGAAATTTGAGCTGCTAAATTCTTCCACATGAAAAATCAAAAGGATGTTCCACAGTTGAAGATTCGTTCTGGTTCCTAGATATCACCCCTAGAAAAAAAAGAATATTTCCTCGAAACAATACTCCTTGGAAAATAAATTTAATTCTTCAAATACATGATAATCGTAGTTTCGGTTTTTATGACAAGATTTTATTTCAGTAATTTTCTTTCGAAAAGTTTCATAGATTGTCCAAAATTTAAAGCTTGATTTAAAGCTAATTGATGTGAGGTTGAAAATCTACTAAAATTTAAATTTTTCATCAAATTTCGATTTGGTGCCAAAATATTATCTTTTGAGCTTGTAATTGCTATCATCTCATTTTAATTAAAAATTTTCAGCCAGTGGCAACAGATCCAAGTGTCAATCCATCAGTAACATATAAAATAGGTGGTTACTTTTCCAATTTATTCTCGATTAGTTCAACAACAGGAGTCATATCTGTGGCAAATGGGCTTCAAAGAGATCTCCCAACGGGTCGTGATGTATGTTTATTACAAACAATTCTCTGGTGTACTTTATTCAAAGTTTCATTTTCTTCCCTAGAGCTATCAGTTCTCTGTTGGAGCTACGAATATTCTCGGTACAGCTTATCGACAAGTTATAGTCAGCGTATCAGATGTTAATAATAAGCCGCCGCGTTGGTCATATCCTTCAAATGTAAATTATATTAACTAATATTCTCAGGTGATATTCTATCCGGAAAATACTGGAACCTCTACGCCGTTCGCAACTCTTTCTGCAGTAGATAACGACAAAGGTCAAAATACTCTATCAAATTATGCTCTGTTGGGATCATCAAGCTTATTTTCATTGAACTCAAACGGACAAATTACTTCTGCAAAGGTAACTCGTATTTTTATCATTTATATCAGAATTATGTGTACGATAATGTGGACCAAACAAGTCAAGTTTTCACGCTTCCTGTAATTGCTACTAACAATATAGCAACATTTAATCAACCTGGAAGTTACATGAGTACAACAGGCACTCTTTTAATTCTTGTATCAGATACGAATAATCATCCACCGACTTTTATTGATGGAAGGTTTGTTGTTTTTCTTTAATATTTCTAGTCAAATTACAATTGATTTTCCTGAGAATATACCAATCGGTGTTGATGGATATCTTTTACTGACGCAAGATCTTGATTTGTCTAATCAACAGAAGCTTTCTTGTAGCCTTGCTAATCCAAATACATACTTCAGTGTACAATATTTACCAGAAGTCGATGCTTGTGGCATTAGGGTATGTTTATCTTAACCCTTATTTTATCTTTTAAAGCCAGGAATAATGTTGGATTTGTCAGTCATTCCAAGTGTACCGCCAGCTCAACAGGTGCTCACTGTTCAGGTTAGTGATGGTACCAATGCTGCCCAAATTAAAGTTACTGTCAACGTAATAAAAGCAAACAATCTTCCTCCACGAATATCAGTTCTATCCTCAATCAATAATAATGTTGTTCAAGATAATACTCAAGGTAAACTAGTTTTCAAGATGATTCTAATAAATCTGTACAATGCACTTCATAAAATTTATCAGATGAAGGTACTTACTTTGTATACATTCCTAGATTAATAATCATCAAGACTAAAAAACTTTTAGAAATATAAAAAGTATCAATCAAAAAAATAGTATTATATTCTAAAAAGGTTGTTTCTTTTACAAAGGTCCATTAAAACTAGCCAGTGTTTCAGTAACTTCTCCTTATATGGATAACACTAAGGAGTTTTCCGTAAGACTCTCTGACCAAAGTTCTGCCAATGGACTATTCTATTTGACACAAGCAAAAAGTGGTACTGTAAGTATTTGATTCCAGTGAATAAAAAAACTAATTTTGATACAAAAATCAAATTTAGATTGATCTACAACTGATGAGGAAATTGAGCCGAGATGAGCTAATCAATCTACAAGGATCAGTTAACACATCACCCAATGGCCAAACGGTAATCTATCCAAATAATCAAGGTCCGATTATTTGGCCTCTTGAAATTATCGCGACAGATGCCAATCAGCCAACTCGTAGCTCAACGGCAACATTTACCGTAACTGTTCAAACTAACGGCCCAGTCATTCCAGAGGATTCAGAAAAGGTTTTCAGTGTACAAAATTTAGCAAATGCTGGTACAATTATAAGTTCTAATAATGTTGGTTCAATGTGAGTAAAGTTATTACCAAAACCTCAGGCATTAATAACACGAGTGGGGTGGGGACAGGTAACTTTCTCAAGGCATTATTCTAATTTAAACAAACTAAAAATAATTTATTGACCACGTTTCTGAAAGAAGAAATAATATTCTTTCGGATGAACTATGTCTTGTCAAGCTACAATATTTTATTGATAATTTATAATTTATTAATTATTATAAGTTATGACAATTTAAAAATGACTCTTAGAATTCGAAAATCCGATCATTTAGGAGTCATGCCTTGAAAATTAAAAATTAGCCATTTTCAATGTCTATAAATGGTAATTTTTTGGGACAAAAAATAAAGGTTATTTTTTGAAAAAAAATTGCATATTCGTTATCAGGGTATTCCAAAACTATTTCCAATCTCATCAATTTATCTTCATTTAAAATCTTTTGATAGAATTTTGAGTCTATTTCTCGATTGGTTTTCTCGTCGTTTCAATAGGGTTAAAGTTTCAAAAAATCAAAACTTACAATGATAAGGTCTAGTGAGAAAACTCCTCGTAAATTAACTAAAATAAAATCAAAAATCAATTACAGAGATTATGATCATCCAAATGGTGATGTGACCTATTCCATTCCATCAACAGACAAGGCTAGTTCACTATTTAGAATTGAAAAAATTCCAAACACAAACAAATTTCAATTGGTAAGCCTAACTAAATTGGACAGGACATTGCTGGGAACGTCAGAGATTTCAGTCCCAATTATAGCCACAGTAATTGATAATTCAATAACAAAAACTGGAACATCAACTATTGTTGTTTCTATTGATTCAGTTGATAATCTTGCTGCAACTTTGGATAGTACTGGGGAGTCATCCGTCTTTATTCCCAGAGGTAAATAAAAATGTTAAGCAAACATATTATAAAAGTGCATAAATTGACATTTATTATCCTTCCAATCTAGTCTGGAATTGGCCATGTGAGTATATTATTGATACCATCCATAAAAATTAGAAAAATATTTCTCCAAAAAAATCCATTTCCCATCTATTTTAAGTGGAAGAATAGTCTGCCAATATTCGATTCAATAATGACTCAGTTTGAAAAAACTTTTAGTCCGAGATTCTAATTGAATACTGTAACTGGAATCCGAATTTTCCTTGAACCCAGTTAAAGTCCGAGATAAATTTGAATCTTTGTTTTCCTTCTGTGCAAGAATTAAATTTTTCTTTTTACATCTCTGAAGTTTCAATCTAAGAAAATAATCGTATTATCAAGCTATTTGACATCAAGAGTTTTACAAATATCAATACTGACAATTCGAATCATCATTATTTCATTCATCATTTCCCATCTACTAATGAGTAGATGAAAACCAAGTTTTATCAAAGTTTAGATATCTCTTTGAGCTTTTTTGCTATTTTTGAGATATTTTAATCGCGAATTATAAAATAGTTTATTTGCTATTATTTGGACCTACACAATAATTAGGGCGGTATAAATCGCAAAAATATTGCTATTTTTTAATGAAAAATTGCAAATAGCTGGCCTTCCCAGTTTTAATAATTTCTTTATTCAATTTATATTGGAATTTTAAGTTTTTTATAAAAGTATTTTCGAAAAAGTTCTTTCCACATCCTTACTACATCCTATCAAATAGTTATATTGTCCAGAAATTTTTTCATATTTTGAATATTCAACTCTCAGTGATTGTGTGAATACCCAGAGACAAAGAAGATGAAAATGATCCAACTAATACCTGAGTAAAGCCTTACTTAGAAAGTTATTTAAGTGAGAATTTATTTTTTATCAAGTAGAAGTCTTCTACTAGAAGAGTAAGGATAAAGTCACAAAAAAATTTATCTTGGTTACTAACAGTGTTAGAAATCAAATTTTTAAATGAAAACAAGTAACATATCAAATATGTACTTTTACTGCCCTAGTAATAACTGAGAATACCTGACTTTGAATAATATATATACAATATATTATATAGGGTCGAACCTCACGAAAGGGTTAACTGCTTCAAATCTTCGAAATCGAAAAAAAATTTTCGAGCTCATACGTTAAAGAAAGTTAAATTTGATGCATTTTATTCATATCATCTAAAGTTGGTTAATATGAAGTTGGGAATCTATGATTTTTACAGAAATCTCGATATTTTCATCAAGAATTCGAATATGTTAAAGATTTTCTGGAATCCTACTCATGCTGACCACTTTTACCATTTGAAGAAAAAAAATCTGAAAAAATAAATTATGAAAAATATGGTCATTTTTCAAATTCTCATTTGGCGCCAAAATCCCATTTTTTCGAACTTGAGCTGAAAATTTTTGTTGATTTGAAAGTGGGAGAATGATCAAAAATTTATTTTCAGGATCAAGATTAGACAAAAAAGCTAACTAGTTAGCTGTCAAGTTATTGACAGTTACCTTATTTCGAGAGATTTTGAATTATCGAAATTTCATTGATTTTCAAGAAGTGAAAATGATCAAAAAATCGTAATTCTGCTCCCAAACGATCATGAGGTTATACATTAAATAAGAGTCAGTTGAAATGATTTTCTTGTCTAATCTTGATCCTGAAAAAACTCTTTCTGTCAGCCTCCCACTTTCAAATCAACAAAAATTTTCAGCTCAAAGTTCGAAAAAATAGGATTTTGTAAAATGACCATATTTTTCATAAAAAAATTTTTTTTCAGATTTTTTTTCTTCAAATGGTAAAAGTGGTCAGCATGAGTAGGATTCCAGAAAATCTTTAACATATTCGAATTCTTGATGAAAATATCGAGATTTCTGTAAAAATCATAGATTCCCAACTTCATATCAATTAGCTTTAGCTTTATATCTTACAACTGTGTCCGTAGAAATTATTTATTCAAATTCAAAGCTTAAATACAAAATTACAGCCTTTTTGCCAACTTTACTTACTTATTTATGGCTATGAATAGATTTGAATGCTGTGCAGGACCTTCCAGTTGCTATGATGCCGCTTAACGAAAAGTTTGCAGCCGATAGAAAATATAGAGAGTTCATATTGATTCCTCAAAACGACAATGATTTGGCTGTTAGGTACGAAAATTTAGAACCATAAATCCCTACTTTCAAGTTTGATTCATTCTCATTTAATCTAGAGTAACAATGACAGGCGTTGTTTATCTCAAGTCCTCGTGTCCAGCTGGTGTTTACTATGTTAACTGTAAAGTTTCAACACCGACAAATCCGAGTTTGACAACAACATGGTCAAATTTGACTCTCACAGTTAATTGGATGCCATCATCTGGCTTCAATAATGGCCTCTTATTCCGGATAAATTCGATAAATATGAAACAATTCATGGACCAAAAAAGTCCTACCGATGTGAGTTATAGGCTAAAATTTTTCTTCCAAAGTTTTAATTTTCTTTCTAGTCACTTAGCTCAAAGAATAATTTGAGAAAGGCCATAACAGACACGTTTGGCATTCAATCAGAAAGATGCTCGTTATATGCAGTTGAAGAAAGTTCGACTTACATCGATGTTTACGGAGGTATTTCGTCGTCTCCGTTTCAGTTGCCAGTAAAGCAAGTTATTTTATAAACATCAAAAAATTGAATTTATGTGCTGAGAAGATATTTACTTATGGGGATTTCAATATAAATCAGATCCTGATAGAATTATATGGAAGAAAACATTTTCATAAAATGTCGACCTAGTACATTTTAAATAATTCTGTGAGAGAATCAAGCTTAAAACTTTCTTGGTCTAGCTATGGTATCGAAAGGGTTAAATCATGAAATTAACATAAAGTTGGTTGATATGAAGTTGGAAATCTATGATTTTTACGAAAAACTCGTTTTTTTCATCTCAAATTTGAATTTGTAAAAGATTTTTTCGAATCCTATTCATGTTGCCCACTAGATTTGAAGAAAAAAATTTAAATAAAAATTATTTTCATGAAAAATATCGTCATTTTCCAAATTTCGATTTGGCGCCAAAATCCCATTGTTTCGAACTTGGAACTCAAAATTTTTATTGATTTGAAAGTGGGAGTATGACCCAAAGATGGTTTTTAAGATCATTTATCATGAAAATAATTTTTTCTTCAAATTGTAATTGTGGGCAACATGGGAAGGATTCCGAAAAATATTTTACAAATTCGAATATTTGATGAAAAAATCGAAACTTTCGTAAAAATCATAGATTCCCAATTTCATATCAATTAGCTTTATGTTACAGTATATTCTTAAAATAATTTTTTTTATAAATATCATGTTTTTTACAATATAACCAATGGTTATTAACTATTTTCTATCAATCAAACAAAAAAATGAAATCTAATTTGATAATTTTTTTTCAAAATATAGTTTAAAATATCAACTTGACCAATTTCCATCGACGTATAATACAGCGATAAAAAGTGGATTGGCAAGTCCACAAGCTCAACTATCTACATCAGCTGGCATTCTCGCAGGAAGTAATGTTGTAAAGTGTGAATCAGAAATTGAATCTAACGGTAATTGTGGAGGATCTGGATGCATTAATCAGTAAATTACGCTAATTATTGAATGATTTCCGTTATAAAATTTACTTTACCCAAATTAAAGATACTTTCCGGTTGAAGCTCCAGGGCCAAATCCAGATCCAACTGCTAATACAGATTCATTGCCATTTTCCGATTCAGGTCTCTCTTATTCATCTCCGTATGCAACAGGAAATGGTGCAAAGTTGACTTCAAACATTACCTGTGGATGTACTGGCATTAAACAATCGCTTCCGTTCTCAATTCCAACCATCGATTGTACAGATCCTCGAGCATGTTACAATGATGGCGCTTGTCAGTAAGTCCCCTCATGTCTCATTGGTTCATTATTTTTAATTCTACTATCAAATTTATTTTAAAAACTATTTTTTTAAAAGATTATCATCAAAAAGAGAATTTATTTAAGGTACCATTCTTTAAATAAGATCTGGTGTTACTAAGGATGGCCTTAGTTTTAGGCAAAATCTATTTAACACAACAATATATCTAATCTGTTCAAGTAACAGTGTATTTTCTTAATACTAACTCAAAAATGTATATATTCTAAGCACAATTATTTCTAATATCTGCGTCTAACATATCAGAAAACAATGGAAGACAATAACTAAGTTGAACTGTATTATTTAATAAAATTATTCAAGAAAAGATCCTGGAACCCAATCAACATACTGCATATGTGACCCAACATTCTCAGGGCCTAGATGTCAACGTAGAGAGATTGGATTCAATCAACCAGGATACGCATTTATCCGAGGAATAGGAGCCTGTAGTGAATTACACATTAGATTTGAGTTTATTGCGGTAAAATCCCAAAGCAATGCTCTCCTATTTTATGTTGGGCCCTTGGGTGTAGCACAACAATCGAATTTACTAACACAAGGAGATTTTCTTGCTCTGGAAGTGATTAGTTTATCTACGCTAAAGTTAACGTATGATCTTGGAGCTGGATCTGTCAGCGGTGTTCTCAATACGGATAGCCAGCCAAGTGTTTTAGATTCTCGATGGCATCATGTTGATATTTATCTGACTCGAGAAAATGTGAGCTAATTTTAAATTTTCTATCGAACCAATACATAAATTGATATGCTAATATTTCGCATCATTAATAGAAGAAGAATTCATATTTTAGAGGTTGACAGAAACTCCCGATTTTAAAGAAAAAGTTAATCTTTGCATAATTCCACTTTGGGATAATTGAAAAATTCAGACTGTTCGATTTCCTATAATGAGGAGGAATTTCTGTGATTTTCTTTGGTCAAATTCGAATTCTTCGTCTAATCTTGATCCGAAATATCAGTATCAAATCATTGCTTTAAATTTTCGCAATCGATGAAAATTTTGAAAGGTTGAAAAAATGGTTAATTGAGGCATTTTCCAATTTCATAAAATGGTCTGATTTTGACCAGATTCATTATTTTTCAGAAGTTTTCCTACATCAACAGCTATAGGGCTCATTTCATCATAGATATCAAATTGCAAATTTTTTGACTTTCTGGAAAAAAATGAAAGACTCATTTAGAGGATCTGGAAGTCAAGTGGATATTTAGTAATAAAGCTTATATTTCACCGGATCTTGTCAGACTATTACACCGGCTAGATAAATATAATAAATTCGATGAACAATAATATCCTCTGATTGGTTACATCATTTCAGAGTACAAAAGGAGAGGGTTTAAGTTTGGATTTTAGTATCCATGATCATTTTTTTCTTTTCAAATATCTGTCCAACGTTGGGTGCCCACTTAGACTTTTACAATTTTTGCCTCTCTTTTAAGGCATCTGCTTTCATCTTTGGAGAATCACTAGGGTTTGCTTGAAATAGGAAGCTGAAGTTATTCACATCATCAGTGTGATTTGCATCCTTCAAGTGCTCCTGCACCGCAGAACCTAAGTGTTCTTTGATCCTCCCCTTCACTGGTCTGACTGTTTGACCTACATAGGCTGAACCGGATTTGCATTTGAACAAGTAGATCACACATTTCTTCTCAAGTCATGGGACTGGATCTTTGTTTAGATCTGGAACGAGCTTCATTTTCAATTAGGTTTAGTTTTAGTCATTTATTACGAAAGAAATACGCAGAAAATTCAAAAAATAATTTCGATAAATTAATTTAGAATCAAGGGACAGTCTACTTAATACTAGATTCATGTCGATTCGCCAAGGACGTTACATCAAACACCCAAAGTGTTTTGCCAACATTCTCGAATTGCCACTTGAGGATCCCATACAGTTTAAGCAATGGCTATCGATCTCTAGATACAGGTCTAAATCCAATACAGCTTGGTGGTAGAATGAATCCAGATGGAGTCTATCCAACTTCGATAAGTGAGAAATTATTTTTAAGAGTTACTTTAAATTCTATTAAAAATTTCCTTAAGCAACTATGGGTTTTATCGGCCAGTTCAATGATCTCTACGTAAATGGTGAATTATACGATCTATATCAGCGTAATACTGGATTGAACTATGTCTACAAAGCAGATTTCATTGAAGAATCGTGTCGCTCTTCCATTACTAAAAGCCCCCTGTGTAATCAACAAAATGTAAGCTATTCTTTACCCTGAATATGAATCGTAATGTTTATTTACAACCAAATCCATAGGCATTCTGTAAGGGGTCCGCATCAGGACCAGCATCAGGCATTTGCCAGTGTAAGCCGGGATATGAAGGCACAAACTGTGATAATATCCTTACTGGTATTAATCTAAACACGTTTCCATGTTATGAAGAGATTGAACTTAAATCAAATCTTGGAACACTCTTGTTTTCCTCATATCAAATTCAATTCAGGACACGAAGATTATCTGGGACAATTTTGTTTATACCCGGCTTGAAGCCTCTTTTCTACAAAAATTCCACCCTTGAGCTAAGCCTGCAGAATGGTCAGGCCAGAGCGAGTATAAACTTTGGCGACTTCAATTATCGCCAAGCTGTTTTGAGTACACCCCCATTGAATGATGGACAATGGCACACAATAAGACTTGAATTAACCCTAACATCCATTTGGTTCACAGTTGATTTTGGTTATCAACCCGGTTACTCTGTTCTATTACCAACATCATTAGATACAATATATAATCAGTTAACTTTAGGAAATGTTGTAAGCTATTTATCATCCTAGAAATGTTTGTAAAAATAAAAATAATCTCTCAGATTTTGATTGGAGCTCGTAGAGATGAAATCCCTGGAGAGTCATCTTTAACTTTGGAGAAAGTTAATCCAGCATCTTCAAATTTGTTTGAATCTTGCTTTAAGGATCTACGAATAAATGACGTTTCAGTTCCTATAAGCAAAGTAGATCAAACAAACTTTGGCTCAAAAAGTATCGTCCAATCGATTACTCAGTGAGAACTTTTTTCTTATTCCCCAAGAAAATGCCTAAATCAATTATCTATCTATTATCTATTAGGTCAGCTAGCACAAGGGATGGCTGCCTTAATCTTGAGTCATGTCCAGAACTTTCTACCCTTTGCGAAGGAGACCTGACCTGTCAACCATCATGGAGGCCAGTTTCGGGTCAGTACTTTTGTGGGTTAGTTTTTAGGATGTAAAAAATTGAAGAATGTCTCATATTTTCTTCGAATTAAGATGTCCAAATGGCACTGTGGCTGTTGACAACAAATGTTATGATTTGGCCATATGCAGCCGAGGAACTTGTCAAAATGGTGCAACATGTAGGCTTCGGAAAAACTCCTTAAACTATGAATGCATTTGTCTGACAGGATTCACAGGAATTAATTGTGAAATTGTCGTCCTTAAAGCAGGAATTGGAATAGCTGCTTTGATTGCGCTAGGCATTTTAATTCTCCTGATAATTCGTAAGTTTTAAAGTGTAGTTTGGCTGACTTTTTTTTAACAAAAAATATTTTTTCCTTGATAGTACTTTTACTCATCTACTTTTGTATGCGAAAAAATAGAAAGGCGGAAAAATTCCTTCCTCCTGATAGGGAAATTAGGGAGAACATTGTTAATTACTTTGAGACTGCTGGGGAAACCGACATTAGCGGATTTGAGGACTATAAACTTCCTCAGCAAACGTCATTCTTTCCTGATGGTAAGCGTTTCATTTTTCTATTCTATTACATGAAATTAACTCTACATCTTAATCAGGCATACCTACAGTAGCAGGAGATATTTACAAAAATACTGAAGATACCGTTTACGTGAATCCTGCTGATCTAAGTGGTATAGGTCCCCTGCTAGCTGAGAGAATGAGAAAAGCTGAACGTGAGATATCAACTGAAGTTCCTGACTGTACCCTCGACTACGGATATGAAGGGGATATGTTTGTACATGAAAATAATGATTTCTCTCCGGAACTTTCAGAGTATGATACGCAAAAATTAGATCAACGTTTCTTATTCAAATAATCAGGAGAATATCATCGAATATCGTATTTCTTCCCATAAACACATTATATTGGACGTGTGTATATTGAAATTTTGAAAAACATTGTTTAGCTCGTGATTTTGTATTTTTATTAACTTAAATAATTTTCTCTAATAAAATCAAATTTTTTGCATATTCTTCTTGATTCAGATATCGTATATTTTCATTAATACGTAGAGATCTTTTAGATAAAATTGAAGATCAATTTGGACTTAACTAACTCAGTACTGAAAAGACTGGGTGAAACTTTCTTTTGTTTATTCAGTGGATGCTGACTAATGGTCATGCTGGTGGTAAGAACGACGAAGTTATTTGGGTGAATAAAAGCTTTTATTTTCGTCGGCTCTCTTCAGACCTTACACCGACTTAGAAATTATATATATATGTTGCAATCATTTTGTAGAACTCGATAGTTATATATAATCTTCGCCGATTATGTATAATAATCAAGCCTCTGATCATTATATATAATTCTTATCTTGAATGAAGAAAAACTCGGACGATCATATAAAACTCTCGTCTGATAAAATAGGAGGGGTAGTAATATACATGCCAACCATAAAGAACATGGTGTACCTAATAATGGTATGAAGAACTATTGTATACTAAGTTGCCAAGGCCATGTTCCTTTCCTTCTTCGTGAGACTGATATTATCAAATAAAGAAAATAAAATATAAAAATAATTAAAAATTTATTAAGTGTAAATTTTCTTAAATTTCAGCATTTATTTTCGCAGCTTAAGGATGAATGGCACTTGGAGTTGCATGTAACATGGTTTTTTCGACACTTGCACATCCTTGTAT